>PVKY010013785.1:0-10867 GCA_004027775.1 Bradypus variegatus | reverse complement strand
ATCTTCAACAACCACCATGTCAGCCCTCATGAGTGCTAATGAAACATGCAAGTCACATAGCTTTCTTCCCCAAACAACCTACCTAAGGCAGAAGGCTGGCTGGTTTTTGGTGACACCCATTTTGGGGAAGACTCAGGATGGGGAGCCACAGGTTGCACTGGGCGAGTCTGTTTGGCTGCCAGTTTCTTCAGACTCACTTGCCTCTTGTCAAATATTTTCTGCACATCGTCCAGCCTCTGCAGGACTTTCTGGGCAATGGCCTGTAGGAACAAGAAAATCATGAAAATCATGAATAGGCCTCTCTCCACGCAGCCTGAGGACATGAAGCTTTCCCTTTCTCCCATCCTTCTCCAGTCTCCTCACCCTCCCTTACCCCTACACCTCCCTTAGGTAACACTGTGCAGGTTTGGATATATTATGTCCAAACATAATATATCCAATTACAGGAAAAGACATATCCTTTAATGCAGTCTTGAGGGGGCAGACTGATTAGTCTGTTGATTAGGGTGGAACCTCTGATTAAATTATTTCCATGGAAGTGTGGACCCTGCCCATTCAGGGTGGGTCATGGTTAGTTCACTGGACTACTTAAGAGAGCTCCAGAGCCAGAGCATTTATGCTTACAGATGCTTGGAGATGTGGACAAAAGGATGTTTGGAGATGCTAAGCTAAGAGATGAAGCCCCGAGTTTGCCCCAGAGAAGCCAAGAGAGGACCCCCAAACGCTTAGAGAGAAACGCCTCAGGAAAACCCAGCAGAGAGTTGACTGAAACTAAGAGAGACAGAAGCTCAGAGACATTTTTGGAGAAAGCCAATTTGAAACACAACCTGGGAGCAAAGGACCAGCAGACGCCAGCCATGTGCCTTCCCAGCTAATAGAGGTGTTGTGGACACTACTGGCCTTTCTTCAGTGAAGGTATCCTTGTGTTGATGCCTTAGTTTGGACACTTTTATGGCCTTAGAACTGTAAATTTGTAACCAAATATATCTCCTTTATAAAAGTCAATTCATTTATAGTATTTTGCATAATAGCAGCATTAGGAAAACGTAACACCCTCCTCTCGGCATCCATATGCAAACCACTGTGTCTGTTGCCTTGCTCCAGAATAGTGCTTTTGAGAGTCTGCTCTCCCACATCACTAGCCCTTGAGGGCAAAGGCCGCATCCTTTTTACTACTGCATCTCTAATGCCTGGAGCACTGCCTGGCACAGAGTAGCACCCGGTAAATACAAGTTGAGTGGATAAATGATCACTAAACCATGGCCACTAATGGTAGAAAAGGATGCCACAGGCCTTTGATGAAGGGTATTCGGCCAATGTACAAAACAGGTGGTGAAACCAAGAAAGGTACCCTGAATAAAAGCCTTGCTGGAGAAAAGAGCTTATGTGTTCTGGGGGAAAGAAATGGCTCAACTCTGATGCAGGATCAAGTGAACCACAAAGCATCTGTAATAAAAAAGATATATATATATTTAAATTTTAATCGGCTTCACCCTTTCTATATAAATAGGAAACTGAAGAAATGCCAGGGGAAAGATGACACTTTTCCTTAACTGATTGTATGTTCTATGACAGAGGCTCAAGGAAAACAAGAAAGAAACAAGACCTGAAATTCTCTGAGTTATACCAAGACCCAAGTTCAGCAGAATACATTTCTTCCAGCCTTGCTTCCAGTATACCGCCCTAGCTCTGGCAGATCGGAGGAAGTGGGTAGGCTTTTCTATGTAATAACAACTCTGACATCCATTTCCTGGATGAATTTAACCACCGAAGAAGGGAGGCAGAAAACAAATAGCTGAACCAACATAGGCCACGCAGCAAGCTCTGAGGATTCCCGATTTCAAAAGTGTAGACCTGGCACACACCCAGGGAAGTTGTGATATTTTGTCTTTTTTGGCTGGGCTATTTTCTGAGGTAAGGAGCAAAGGGCCCTGAGAAAGGACTTGCAGCAACTAGGCTCCCACAGCACTGGTGTGTCAGCTGAGAAACAACATTCCATTACAGCCTAAGGGCCCTTTCAATGCTGACCCCTGGACCATGATCTGGGATTGGTCTCACTCTTTGGAGAGTTTTAGAGCCTAGACCCGCACTGTTCAACACAGTACCGACTGTTCACATGTGGTAAATCGGAATTAAGATGTGCTAAAAGTACAAAATACACTGGATTACAAAGAGAGTAAGAAAAGAATGCAAAATATCTCATTAATAATGTTTTATGTTGATTTCATGTTGAAATAACACTTTGGACACAGGTTAAATAGGACATTATTAAAACTGATTTAACCTGAGTTTTTTTGTTTTTACTTTCTTAACGTGGCTATTCAGAAATCTTAAATTACATATATGGCTTGCATTATATTTCTTCTGGACATTGCCGGTCTAGAGCAGGGCCAAACATTTTCTGTAAAGGGCCAAATAGTAAACATTTTAGGCTTTTTTGGCCATATGATCTCTGTCACAACTACTGAACTCTGTTGTAGCACGAAGGTAGCCATGAACAATATGTAAATGAATGCGTGGAACTGTGTCCCAATAAAACTTTACGGAAAACAAAACAAAACGAATGGCAAGCAGATTTGGCCATGGGCTGAGGTTTGCTGACCCCAAGTCTAGACTGAGTTCAGCGTCTGTGTGTAAATGGTCCCTTCAGAGAAGGTACCCTCTGGTTTCAGGAAGCTCAGTTAGGTGGTGAACTAGAGGTTCCAACAAGCTATGAGTCAAAGTCCCAAGAGAAACCAAATTCTCTTATGTCAGCATGAGGTCAATGTCAGTTTGTACTCTTGGCGGGGGAAAGTGGTGGTAAGACTTGGTGACTGGGAACTACCAGTCTGCCCTTCTGGGCAGAGCTGATGGCTGAGGAAACTGAGTCACAGGTTTTCACTGCTGCCTGAAATCAAGAATTCTGACTGCTTGAATGACTATCAAATTGCTGATGCAATGTGGACAGCGCTGGCATGAAGTCAACGCGACATGCCAGAGCTCAGTGGCTCACCACTCAAGACTGGACTGGATTCGGATTGCCTTCGCCCTCTAGCATCTCTCCCTCAAAATCCCAGGGTGAACTCTGGCAGTGGTGAAGCAGTCAGAAGAAACCATAAATTCTTCAACTCACATGAAGAAGTTTAAACAAGATTATCAACTGCATTTCCCCCTTTTCCTTCTTATTACTTGCTAATCCATTCTCCATACCACCATGAGAATTATCTTTCTATAAATAATCAGATCATATAACTCCCTTGTTTAAAACCTTTCGAGGGCTCCCTGGTACATAAGGATAAAGTCCACACTCTTTGTCCTGGACCCTAGACCCTTCCCTACCTGACCCTGCTTCCCCTGCAGTCTCACCTCCCACCAGTATCCAGCCCCTCATACCCCATCGTGCAGCTGCAGCGGTTCCCCTAAACGCCCTTCTGTTTCCAGCCGCTGCTTTTGCACCTTCTGTTCCTTCTGTTGAGGTTCCCTCCATCCACTTTGTTTCTCTGGAAAACTCCTACTCAATCTTTCAGAATAAATTTAGGCATCTCCTCCTATCTGGAACACCCAGCCTCCCCTATATGTCCCACTGTCCTCCCATTCTAGGGCTCTCATGAGAACTTCTCAAACCAAAGAGCATTGACTGGGGACATGTCTGTCTTCCCTCTATAAACTGCCAGCACCCAGATCGCAGGGATCATGACTTTTACTATTGTATCCCCAGAATAGAGCACAGAACACCTGGCACAAACTGGGTATTCAATGAATATTTGAAGAATTAAATTTTGCTGTTTGCTATTGTGTTTCATTCCCTGGACCCAGGTGGTGAAACTGAATGAGGGAGAAAAATCAAAATAGCATACAGGGTAGCATATTAGTAAGATCAGAACAGGGGGGCTGCTACAAGAACAACAGTCTAATTTCTGAGCCAGTTTTTTTTTTGTTTGTTTTTGTTTTAAAATTCAGTTTTATTAAAATATAGTCACATACCATACAATCATCCATGATATACTGTTCACAGTATGATCAGTTCACAGTATGATCATATAGTTATGCATTCATTACACAATCTATTTCTGAACATTTTCCTTACATCAGAAAGAATCAGAATCAGAATAAAAAGTGAAAAAAGAACACCCAAACCATTCCCCCATCTACGCTATTTGTCATTTAGTTTTTCCCACTGTCCTTTTTTTTAAATACAATTTTATTGAGATATAATCACATAACATACAGTCATTCCAAGCATACAATCAGTTGTTCACTGTATTGTCATATAGTTGTTCACAATCAATCTGTGAACATTTTCATTACTCCAAAAAATAAAATAAAAATTAAAATAGAAAAGAACATTCAAAATATACCATTCCCTTCCTCCCCCCATTGTACATTTATGTTTTGTTTCTTTTTGAAATAAAAGAAAAAAATTTTCATTAATGAATAATTCAAGTGACATAATTTTACCATTACAATCAGTTGCCCCTGGGTACCCTCATACAGCTGTGCCTTCATCACCACACTTCATTTCTGTTCGATTTTTAGAAACTTTTCATTGCTCCAGACAAGAAATAAAGTGAATGATACAAAAAGAAAAAAAGAAAAGGAAACTCGAATCCTCCCCTATTCCCAACCAACCCCCCTCAATTGTTGCCTCATAGTGTTGTACAGTACATTTGTTACTGTCCATGAAAAAATGCTGAAATACTACTAACTGCAGTATACAGTCTGCAATAGGTATATATTTCCTGCCTATATACACCTCTATTATTAACTTCCAATTGTATTGTCATAGATTTGTTCTGGTTCATGGAAGTGATTTCCAATATTTGCACAGTTAATCATGGACACTGCCCACCACAGGATTCAGTTTTATGCATTCCCATCGTTTGATCTCCAACCTTCCCTCTGGTGACATATATGACCCTGTGCTTCCCCCTTCCACCTCATTCACATGCCATTCAGCACTGTTAGCCATTCTCACATCTTGCTACTGACATGTCTGTTCATTTCCAAACATCCAAGTTCATTCTAGTTGAACATTCTGCTAATACTAAGCAACTGCTCTGAGCCAGTTTTGATAATTACTTCATCTTAAATGCAATCCATCAATCTTTTAGACACAGAGCACAAGCTCTGAAAAATAAATTTTAACTTTTAAATTAGTTTTGTATTTACATAAGAATTGCAAAGACAATATAGGAAGTTTCTACACACCACACCCCCAGCTTCCCCTGTTATTAACACCTAATATTAGTATCACTAATTTGTTACAATTAATGAACCAGTATATCATTATTAAATAAGGTCCATGCATTTTTAGATTTCCTTAGTTTTTACCTAATGTCATGTTTCTGTTCCAGGATCCTATCCCAGATCCCACATTACATTTATCTGTCATGTCTCCCTAGGCTCCTGTTGGCTGTGACAGTTTCTGACCTTCCTTGTTTTTGATGACCTTGACTGTCTTAAGTACTGAATTTTTAAGTACAGAAGTTTTTCAAATGTCCCTCAAATGGAATTTGTCTGATGTTTTTCTCATGATTAGATTGGGGTTATGGGTTTTGGGGAGGAAGACCACAGAGTTAAAGTGCCATTTTCATAACATTATATCAAGAACATATCTATTGGTGACAGCTGCATGGAGGAACTAGGCACGTGCTGGGGCCCGTGCTCCACGACTGAACCGGGGCTGCGGGAAGCTCTGCGGGCTGCGAAGTTCCCAGGGGGGAGGTGCCACCGCCATGGCCCCATTGCCACCTGGCTGGGTGAGTGTGAGTGCAACTCCAAGGGCTGCGGGCACCAAGGACCGGTGCGGTATCACCTACTCTAAGACCCTGCTGGCCTTCCTCAACCTCATCTTCAGGGGGGTGGGGGTGGGACAGCTGGAATTTTATGCAGTGTGGGAGCCTGTCTTCATCACTTATGATGACTGTGACCACTTCTTTGAAGATGTGTACACTCCCATTCCTCCTGTAGTGATCATAGCTGTAGGAGCCCAGCTTTTCATGATTGGGCTAATTGGCTGCTGAGTCACAATCCGGAAATGCCACTGCGGAATTGCCACATTTTTCATTCTCCTCATCTTGGTTTTTGTCATAGAAATTGTAGTGATTTGGGGATACGTTTACAGAGCAAAGGTGGCACATGGAGTTGATCACAGCATTTAGAAAATAGGTAAGACCTACAATGGAACCAGCTCTGAGGCTGCCAGTTGAGCTACTGATTATGTACAGAGACAGCTGTACTGTGGTAGAATTCACAGCTACTTGGACTGGGAGAATACAGACTGGTTCAAAGAAACCAAAAACCAGAGTGTCCCTCTTAGCTGTTTAAGAGAGATTGCCAGCAGCTGTACCTCTGTACTAAGGGGTGTGAGGCTCTAGTTGTGAAGAAGCTACAAGAAATCACAATGCATGTTATCTGGGCAGCACTGCCATTTGCAGCTAGCTATTCAGCTGCAGGGTATACTGTGTGCATGAATCATGTTGTGCAGAAGGAGTAGAGATCCTGCTTATGAGCTCCTCATCACTGATGGAACCTATCCATAGTAGAAAATACACACCTGAGGTTTTTAGTTTTGTTTTTCTGATTTGGAAGGTGAATTAAGCAGGTCTGCTGCTGCTGGCATCCTGAATTCATTTAGTTAAAGTACAGGTACACTGGTGTTGGGAAAAGTAGCTTCTCTTCATGTATCTTTCTTACCTACTTACCCACAACTTTCTTTTCCCTTCTTCTAGCTGACTCTCCACGTCCCTAAGTCTTTGAAGTATGGCGCTAAATGCCCCAATTTCAGAACTATTTGCAAGTTGTATAGTACAGTAGAAGTGAAGGAGGATGTAGACCTGCTTTTGTTACCTCCAATTAATGGGATTGATTCTGAAGTATCCCCAGATCCTTTCAGTCCTTACAACAGAAATCTTCATCAGAGGTTTTCGGGGGAAGGGTGAGTGTGCTGGTTTGCTAGAGCTGCCCTTATGCAAAATACCAGAAAGGGACTGGCTTCTTTAAAGGGGATTTATTTGGTTACAAATTTAAAGTTCTAAGGCCATAAACGTGTCCAAACTAAGGCATCAACAAGAGGATACCTTCACTGAAGAAAGGCTGATGGTATTCAGAACACCTCCATTAGCTGGGAAGGCACGTGGCTGGTGTCTGCTGGTCCTTTACTCCTGGGTTGTTTCAAAATGGCATTTTCCAAAAATGTCTTTGGGTTTCCGTCTCTCTTAGCTTCTCTCAGCTCTCTGCTTGGTTCTCCTGGGGGGTTTCTCCCTAAGCATCTGGGGAGTCCTCTCTTAGCTTCTCTGGGGCAAATTCTAGGCTTCATCTCTTAGCTTAGCATCTCCAAACATCCTTGTGTCTGCATTTCCCAGCATCTCCAAACATCTGGGGCTGTGTTGGCTCCTTCAGTTTCTGTGGGTTGTGGCTTAGCATATCTTGGGGTGTTTTGTCTTCTCTGCTCTCTGTGTGAGCTCTCCTTAGAGGACTCCAGTGACCTAATTAAGACCCACCCAGAATGGGCAGGGTCACATCTCCATTGAAATAATTTAATCAATGGTTTCACCCACAGTTGCAGTTTCTTCACAACTAGAGTCTCCATGGAGACAATCAAAATTTCCACCCTAATCAAAAGGCTAGTAAGTCAGCCCCTACAGGACTACATTAGGGAACATGGTTTTTCTGGGGGACATAATATATCCAAACTGGCACAAGGAGGAAAGCAGCTACTTTCCTCAGTACTTTGGTTGAATTTAATACCAGATGGTGTCCCCCTCATCAGTGTCCTTTAAAACACATATATATACTATGGTGTATATACACACACACACACACACACACACACACACACACACACCATAGTCCAATAAGATAGCAATTGTACAAAATGGCTAAAATAGACTTTGCATCATTTGGTGTATATCTTGGTTCATCTTCAAAATCAGAGCCTGATCTTTGAAACTAATGGTTTTTAAACAAAGCTGGTTTTATAGGAGGAATAAAATGTATGCACTACTGTTTTAAAACAATTAGAATGAGCACATGTGTTTTTGCGCCCTGTTCACCATAAGTCTTACATTGGTTTGAAAATAATGTACCCATAGACTAGCAAAATAGTATGTAGACGTGGTATCTCAGTTGTAAATAGAAAATACTAATTCAATAAACTCTGTGTCACCCCTCAAAAAAAAAAAAAAGAGTACATCTATCAACATGGCTGATCACTGCTGATGCTGACCTTGATCACCTGGCTGTGGTAGTGCTTGCCAGGTTTCTCCACTGCAAAACTACTCTTTTATTTCCCCCTTTCCATACTGTACTCTTTGGAAAGAAGACACTATGTACAGCTCACACTAAATGAAAGGTTATGCTCCCCCTTCTTGAAAGAGGAGTATCTACATAAATAATTTAGAGTTCTAATGCATGGGAGATTAGTTTCCTCTCCCCCATTAATTTATTCAATCTTTATCTATATCAATATGGATTCAAGGATATCTGTTTTATTCTTTGGGTTGTAATTCAGTAGTACTTTATTAATTTTGTTGCTCACATTGTTCTAGTTTTGGCCACTGGAAGCTCATTCAGTTGGCTTCTGTGTCCCATCATTGTGGGTGTTTTGGTTTGTTTTACTTTGGTTTGTTAGCACTTCCATACTTTCTGGCACTACAAGATGTTCCAGGCTCATTTTGTACATTTTCAGCCACTTCTCCAAGGAGCTCTGCTTCTTTTACTGGAGAATGGTATTAGAACCAAGATCTGGTTATTAGGTGTGTGATTCACTACTGGGGTGTTTTGGTTTGGTAAAGCTGACAAAATAAAATATACCAGAAATGGGTTGGCTTTTACAATGGGGATTTATTCACTTACAATTTACAGTTCTTGAGCCATGAAAATGTCCAACTCAGGGGTTCAACAGGATGATACCTGGACTCTGAAGACAGACTGCCAGTATCTGGGACACCTGTGTCACATGGGAAGGCACATGGATGGCATCTGCTGGTCCTTCCCTCCTGGGTTTTGTTGCTTTCAGCTTCTGGCTTCAGTGGCTTCCTCCCTGTTTTCTGTGGGTCTTCTTTTAGCTTCTGCAGGGTTCTTCTCTATGAGCTTCTTTTAATTTTATCTCTTAGATTCTCTGTGGCTTTCATCCTCTTATAAAGGATTAAGACCCACCCTGAATAAGGTGGGTTCACATCTCAATTGAAATAGCCTAATCAAAAGGCCCCAACCACAACAGCTCTACACCCACAGGAATGGATTAAAAGAACATGGCCTTTTCTGGGGTACATAACAGCTTCAAATTACCCAAGGAGTGTTGTTGCTTCTAGGCCCTCTCAGCTGACAGAGCAAGGAAATGCACGTGTGCATATTAATCTGCGAACATACATGCATCTCTAAATATTTCTATATGTATACAGTACCATACTTGGCAAAAAAAAAAAATCATTACTCCCCAATGGACAAAACTCACTCTCTCACACAAGATATTTAAATTTTTTGTAGGTTGCCAGATTGCTACAACCACTATTTGGTGGTTCCCTTTCTTCTAACTTAAACTTAGTTGTCTTGCTATTTATTGCAAAACCGTGAGCAACCTGACAGAGCTTGCAGGGCATCCCCGTACTCTTTTGGTAGTCCCATTCATCCAGGAGTGTAGCCACTCCTCCCCACATGGACAACACAAGCCAATTTGGGATTTCCCACACACAGATTCTCTCTTTGCAGGATTCATGCCCACTACAGCTGGTGGCTCTTTGGTCTCCTGGCTGGCTTGCCAGTTGTTCCAAACCAGGTCAACTCCAAGACAGAAGAACACACCAGGCACAGAGTTAGATGTGAGTTTAATTAGGACTTACAAACAGATGGTTCCATGGCAGTGGCCTTACAATGTGTTGGCTTAAATAGCAAGTATTTATGAGCTCATGGTTTCTGAGGCTGGAAGTACAGAATCAAGGCACTGGCAAGGCCTTGCTTTCTCCCTGCAGTCTGTAGTGCTTGACACTGGCTTGCCACAATCCTTTAGGTTCCTTGGCTTGCATCTCTGCGTCTGGTCACACGGGGATATCTCTTTCCTTGTGCCTGCTATTCTATTTCCACTGACTGCTGGCTCATCCCTGTGACTTTCTCTGATTTCTAGCTTCCAAATTATTTTCTTTACAAGGCCTCCAGTAATATAGATTAACACCCTCATTCAGTTGGGCCATATCTTAACTAAAAAACATCTTCAAGAGGTTCTATTTACAATGGGTTCATACCCACAGGAAGGTATTAAGAACATGGCTAAATCGGGGTCCATAATTCAATCTACTATAATCTTATAACCTAGAATTTTATTCCAAACCAAAAGAAGAAAAGATGGGCTGTGGAATTTTAAAATTTCCTTATCTAATCCTCCCCTTTACCCACGTTTCTGCTGTTTCCTAGGGCAGTTTATTAAGATTTATTCACTTCTTGGTGGGTGGTGTGGGGACCCAGGCCTCCCCCACTCCACATCCATAGTGACAGTAAGTTATTGCATGTAGCTGACTACTTGACTGGGACAAACATTAAAGGTCTTCAGAATGTACAAATGGTATTGTAAACAAAGCATTAAAACTCCCCTCCACCAATCACTATTGATAACTGTGCCAGTTTGAATGTATTATGCCCCCCCAAACGCCATTATCTTTGATGTAATCTTGTGTAGGCACACGTTATCAGTGTTGATTAGACTAATTCTTTGAGTGTTTCCATGGAGATGCGCCCCACCCAACTGTGGGTGATGACTCTGACTGGATAATTTCCATGTAGGTGTTGACCCGCTCATTGGGTGGGTCTGAATTTAATTACTGGAGCACTATATAAGATCAGACAGAAGGAGCGAGCTTGCTACAGCCAAGAGGGACACTTTGAAGAAAGCACA
>PVKY010013784.1:0-10882 GCA_004027775.1 Bradypus variegatus | reverse complement strand
TCTATTTTTTTTTAACATTTTCCTTGTTCCAGAAAAAGTGATGATAAGAATAAAAAAAAATAGTGAAAAAATAACACCCAAATTGTCCCCCCAACCCTATTTTTCCTTTAGTTTTTTGCCCTCCTTTTTCTACTCATCCATCCAAACACTGGATAAAAGGAGTGCAATCCACAAGGTTTTCCAAATCACCCTGTCACCCCTTATAAGCTACATTGTCATACAATCGTCTTCAAGAACAAGGCCACTGGGTTGGGGTAATAATGTCCTTTTGAGCCTTTTTTCCTCCATTCTTAGATCCCATTGAGTTTGATATGTAATTGTCACTATCTCTCTTTAATATTTTTAATTGTGGAACATATCCCTGACATGTATCTTCATGTCCCAACCCCTCCCAAGCACACCATTCAGTGGGATTAATCACATTTACAATGTTGCAGTACCCTCACCACTATCCATTACTACAACTTTCCCTTCATCCCAGACAGGAACCCTATGCTCATTTTGTCCCTGCTACCTACCCTGGCAACCTGTACTCTACTTTCTGTCTCTGAATTTTCATATTTTCTTTGTTACCATGGGGCTTAAATATAACATCCTAAATCCGTAACAATTTCATTTGCTTTGAAACTAACTTTAAAACTTCATAAATTATGTTTCTGTACCCCTCCATCTCCAACCATTATGTAGTTCTTGTCACAAATGACATATCTATACATTATGAGTCAAATACCATTGATTTATTTATGCATTTGCCTTTTAGATCCCGTAGGAAGTAAAAAGTAGAGTCACAAACCAAAAATACAGTAGTACTGGCATTTATATTTACTCTGTCATTGTCTTTACTGGAGACCTTTATTCCTTCATGTGCTTTTGTCACTTGTCTAGGGTCCTTTCAACTTGCAGAACTTCCTTTGGCATCTCTTGTAGGGCCACTCGAGCGGTGAAGAAGTCCCTCGGCTTTTATTTATCTGGGAATGTTAACCTCCCTCATTTTTGAAAGACAGTTTGCCAGACATAGAATTCTTAGTTGGCATTTTCTTGGCTTTCAACATTTTAAATATGTCTTTCTGCTGCCTTCTTGCCTCTATGGTTTCTGATGAGCAGTTTGCACTTAACCTTTTTGAGGCTTCCTTGTACATGGCATTTTGTTTCTCTCTGCAGCTTGCATTCAAAGTCCTCTTTTTATCTTTGGCATTTGACAGTTTGATTATAATATGCTCCACTGTGGGTCTCTTTTGGTTTATCCTATTTGAAGTTAGTTAGGAATCTCATATGTGTATAGTCATGTCTTTTATTAAATTGGGGAAATTTTTAGCCATTATTTCTTTGAATATTCTCTCTGTCCCTTTCTCTCTTTCTGCTTCTGGGACTCCCACAGTGTGTATATTGGCGTGCTTGATGGTGTCCCACAGGTTTCTCAGGCTCTGTTCACTTTTCTTTCTGCTTCTTAGACTAGATGATTTTACTCATCTTGTCTTCAAGTTCACTGATTCTCCGATCTGTTACTGTGGTCTTCAGCTTTGTTTGGTTCTTTTCATAATTTCCATCTCCTATTGATATTCTTTTTGTGTTCATCTCTTGTTTTCTTGATTTCCTTTAGTTCTTTATCCATGTTTTCCTTTACTTCTCTGAGCATATTTAGGACCATTAAAAAAAAACCAAAACCTTTGGAATATCTCATTCCAAACCTCATTGATGGTTTCTAATGCTTTATTATTCTCCTTTGCTGGTTTCTTTGTATGTTTTGTAATTTTTTGTTGAAACCTGGGCATTTGGATATTTTAACATGTTTGCTGAAATTTAGACTCAGAGGCATCTGTTTCTTAAGCTTGCATCCAGCTAGTGTTACAACAGAGCTGACCGTGAATGCCAGGAGCTAAAAAATAAAGAAGGAGGAGGAGAAAAGAAAACACCTTTCCCTGTCTTTG
Source organism: Bradypus variegatus (assembly GCA_004027775.1). Lineage (NCBI taxonomy): Eukaryota > Metazoa > Chordata > Mammalia > Pilosa > Bradypodidae > Bradypus > Bradypus variegatus. The sequence continues at coordinate 8,954 of PVKY010013784.1, read as the reverse complement.
CAGATTGACCTGTGGTCTCTTTAGGGCCTATCCATAGAACGAGTTTGGAAACTAGCTCAGGCCAAAGATTAGGAACTTCCCTGCTCATTTCTGTGCATGCTTCTTGTCTTGGGCATGCACATGGGCATTAGGAATTCCCCCATTTACACGGATAGGAATGTCCCTCTTCCCTCAAAAACAGTCTCCCCCCTAATCCTGGGCACAGCACTGTATGCCCTACAGCAGCAGTCCCCTGCCCCAGGCAGCACAGCTTGACTGTTCCCCTACAGCATTCTGTGGGAGAGCTCTGTGAGCTGCCTTCTGCGTGCAGAGCAAGTTCTGGGACAGTAAGTCCCTCACGCCACCACCAGAGAGACTGGACCAGACATACGTGCTTGCAGTATGTGCACAAGGGTTACTCTGCTCACTCTGGAACCTGGACCAGTGAGCCACACTGGGAGCACAGGCCAGGACCCCCTAGCCAGTGAGGGATGGGGAAGGGGCCAGCCATGCACAAGATCCTACCGCTTTTAATTGACCTCTTTCTTGATTCAGTGCTCACCCCGTTACTGTGTCATTTACCTGTTTTCTGGAGCTTTGAGAAAGATGTTTCTGCCCGTTCTTGCTGGTGGTCCAAAGCTTCAGTTGGGGAATGGAGCCCTGGAGCATCTCTCTCCACCGTCTTGATTAGGATGGGGCCCTGGGCTTGGGAATTTTTAACATATTCCCAGGTAACTTACGTTTGGGAACCACTGGCTTATCACATAGCACTTTTTAGGTAATAATAGTTATTGTTACTAATAGGTGAGCATCTCCAATGTTCTTGACTCCAGTTGCACATTTGATTTATCTAAGGAACTTTGAAAAGTATCAATACCTAGGACCCAGGCATCCAGTTTTCTTTTTGTTGTTGTTGTTGTTGTTGTTGCTTATATTTTTTTAGTTCCTCAAGTGATTCAGCCAGGGTTGTATATGCAGCCAGGGTTGTGAGAACCACTGACCTAGGCCCACAGGAGATACATGACAGAGCCCTACACAGCCTGGTACCTAGTTAGTAATCAGTACATGAAGGGTCTTAATAACAGGAAAAATAAGAAAAAGATGAGTTGAAATTCAAAACTGGATCAGGAACTGTGAAGAAGCAGCAGTGGATGAGGATTTGATGAGAGGCCAGGATAACTCACCCCTGACTCCGAACCCCTTTGCCTCTGTCTTCTCTTCTGCAAAGACAGAAACAGACCTGTTTACAACCTTCTTGCCTTCTAGAAATTGCTTGATGGTAAGATTGTTCTTTAGCCTGAGTGTTCTTGAAAGAGTGTTGTACAAAAACAAAAGCTTTCTCACAAACAGGAAAATAGCTCAGGGCACCTGGTTTGGAGAAAACACCTTAGTCTTGGAATTTTTTCCCTCCAGTTAGTTGGAGGCAGTTTCCAGAATGCCTGTGTGTTGGGCATTTTTGCAAATAAATCTCACTTAATCCCCACATCAACTCTGCAGGGTAGGTGTCCTGTTGTCTTCATTTCACAGATGAGGAAATAGTGAGCAACTACATGTCAGGCACTGTCCTTTAAAGTGCTTTACATATATTTACAGATGTTCATTTATTCTTCTAAACTGTATGAAGTATCACCATTTTACAGATGAGGAAATAGAGGCAAAGAGAATTTAAGGGCCTTGCCCGAGGTCAAGTTCTAACTCGGGCTGTCTGATTTCAGAGTCCCTGCCCCTAGCCCCGAGCACTGTCCTGTGTTGCACTGAGCACTTGTGCGCTAAGTACTTCAGTGCACTATTTAATTTCAGCCTCAAACCTTAAGGGACAGCTGCTATGGAAAACAGTTTGGGTGGTTCCTCAGGAAGTTAAATACAGAATTACCATATGACCCAGCAAATAGTATATACCCAAAAGAACTGAAAGCAGGGGCTCACACAGATACCTGCACACCACGTACATAGCAGCATTATTCACAATGGCGAAGAGGTAGGAAACAACCCAAATACCCATCGACAGATAAATGGATAAATAAAACGTGCTATGTCCATACAGTCGAATATTATTCAACCATAAAAAGGGATGAAGTTCTGATACAGGCTACGACGTGGATGAACCTTGAAGACATTACGCTGAGTGAAATAAGACAGATTCTAAAGGATAACTATTGTGTGAGTCCACTTACATGAAATGTCTAAAATAACCAAATTCATGGAGACAGGAGACTAAAGGTTACCAGAGGCCGGGAGGGTGGGGTGGGAAATGGGGAGTTAGTGCTTAATGGGCACAGAATTTCTGTTTGGGGTGATAAAAGTTTTGGTAATGGATGGTGGCGATGGTAGCACAACATGGTGAATGTAATTAATATCCCCTGAATTGTGCACTTAAAAATGGTTAAAACGGCAAGTTTTGTGTATGTTACCACAATAAATTGTGGTTTTTTTTAATTGAGAGGAAGCTAGATATCCCAAATGGCCACAGAATGCCTTAACCAACCATAGTCCCGAAATACTGAGTTCCCTATCTGAGATTCTATAAAAGTTTCACTCACTTCAGTCTCTCTCTCAGAAACTTAAACCCACCAGAGTCTTCCTGAGCCAGATAAGGCCTAAAACCCAGAGGCAACAGCCTCTTTAAGAACAACAACCAGATTCAGCCCCCTTCCCCATACTGTTGACACCCCCTTTCAATATGAACAAATTAGGGTGGTCACTGCCTAGACGCCCCTGAAGATAGAGAAAGTGATTGAACGAGAGGAAGGGGTAGCAACAGACAGGATAGGATTTAACAAAGGATCGTGAACACTGAATCTTTATAGAAATATTTTTTTAGATGCTAGGGCATTAGAATGGCTAGAAGGAAACGACTGAAATGGTAGAAACTGTAACCCATAACATTCTTTGAAATTTGCTCTGTACTTGTTAAATCGTGCTTTGAAAGTTATGACTGCTCTGTATATATGTTACATTTCACAATAAAAAAATGTATTAAAAAAAAGGGAGGTGGGATGGGCTCCCAGATGAGGAGGTAGCGGCTGGGCGAGGTGCACCGCCTGAGCCCTGGGGGCTGGCGGGTGCGGGCCCGGCGCGCCCACCCTCTGCTCTCTGTTGCCGCAGAACCTGAAGGCGGCGAACGCTGACCCCACGGCCCCGCCCTACGACTCCCTGCTGGTGTTCGACTACGAGGGCAGCGGCTCCGACGCCGCCTCTCTGAGTTCTCTCACCTCCTCGGCCTCTGACCAGGACCAAGATTATGATTATCTGAACGAGTGGGGCAGCCGCTTCAAGAAGCTGGCGGACATGTACGGCGGCGGCGAGGATGACTAGGGCGCCCGTCGGCGGGGCCAGGAACTAACCCTCAGGCCGCAGCACCGCCCGGTGCTCCCTAGCCATGGACTTGGCAGCTTGTGAGGAGTGGCCACCTGGAGAGGGAGAGCCCAGGGCTCTGGCAGGAGAGGGTTTGGTTAAACCTTTGAGAATGGGGGGTGGTTGGACCTCAACGCTGAAAACCACCCAGCCTCCTGGAGGCTGAGTTTTCAGGAATGTCACCTGCCACGAGCTGCTCAGCCTCTCATCCAGGTGGGCCCGGACCTCCCCCTGGTGACTTTCTCTCTGGAATGGACCCTTCTCCTTGAAAGAGGCCTCTTCTTGCAAACTGTTTTTTGTTTGTTTGTTTTTTAATGCTATTTTAAAAAGTTAGAGGCGGGTCCTCAGTGGTCCCCTGATGTCCTCCAGAAGCACAGCCCAGAGCTGCCCTCGTGCATTTCCCCGAGGCCCCCATTTCATTTGGATGGATCCCTGCGTTTTTATACTGAGTGCGTCTAGGTTGTCCTTTATTTTTTATTTCCCCTGTGTTGTAGATGAAGGGTGATGACAACTGTGTAAAAGTACTAGAACTTTTTTATTAAAGGAACTTTTCCCAGAGGTGCCAGGGAAGTAAACTTTTTTTTTTAAGGACGTTTTATTACAGCTTTATTGAGATATAATTCATACACCATACAATTCACACACTAAAATATACAATTCAGTGTTGTTTAGTATTTTCACAGAGTTGTGCCAGGGAATGAATTCTTAACCCTGATCACTTCATCCCGACTTCCTCCTGTACATGCCCAGGTGGGCCCACATGGGGCTGTGGAGGGTAGAAGTTGGAGACAAAACTGCCCTCCTCCCTGCACACTCAGAGCTGCTTTTCTGGACCAGTGGCTGCCTCCTCCTGGGGGGCAGTATGTGGCGATGTCCCTCCTGTGCTGTGAGCTCTGCGTGAAGAGGCAGGGGCTGGGAAAGATCTCAGCCTCCACGTCGCTCACATCCTTCAGCTATAAAATAGGGAGTTTGGGTGGAGATTAAATTAAAAGTGCTATTTATGTTAGTTCGTAACAATTGTCATTTATTCAGTATTTCTGGGGGCCAGACTTGGGTTATTTCCTTTAAACAAATCCTCACGATCAGCTTCTGAGGGGTTTTCCTTCTTTTATAATGGACTCGTATTTTTAAGATGACACCTGATCATATAATTAAGCAAAACAGAATTAGAGAAGTCAAGAGGATCTTTGGAATGGGGACATTCCTGACAGTACTCAGGCCACATGAAGGAATAAGTCCGATTCTTTTTGTGCCTTTGTTAAATCTTAAAATTTTCTTTGCAATTAACCAAAAGAAAAGAATCTGTAGTGGAGCTGAAGAACAGCTGAAGGGGAAGTAAATGTTTCCTTCCCACAGGAGAGACTGGTTCTTGCAGCAACGCCTGGTAGGGCAGCCCCGGCAGCACCGGGGAACTTGTCAGAAAGCCTAGGTCTCAGAACCCACCCCAGGCCTGAGTCAGAAGCCCTGGAGGTGGGGCCGGACAGCCTGTGTTTTAACAAGCTCTCCCTGGGATTGAGACCAAGGCTCTGAAGGACAGCTCGGCCCCTGGATGGTGAAAGCCTACCCTGATTACCATCAGGAGCCTTCTCACCGGTCCTCCTCCCGGGCCACGGCTGCTTCCGGCCTTTCCCGCCAGAGCGGCAGCCTCGGGCTCCTGCTGCCTAATTCCCCTTAAATCCGGCCCACCTGCTTTTGCTGATAAGGTTGTGTGAGAGGATTAGGTGTCTCAGCCAGTAAATACCTACTGCCCCTTATCTTAAACTCCCCTCTAAGGGGCCTGAATAAGGCTGGAAACCCTACCTCCCAGCTGAGGCTAATCATAAAACCAAGCAGCCACTGGGGAGGCTGGACTTGCTCCCCTGACGTGCTTGGAGAGAGGCAGGAGGGAAAGGGGCCTTTGCTGGCCAAGCCTGGCTTCAGAGGATGGAGCTAGATTCCCTTGGCAATGGAACCAGTCAATGAGTCAAAATATTTACAGTTGATAAGTCACTATTCAGAGCGGGCACTAACTAATCAAGGAAGACCGTCTGAATGGTTGGCTAATCCTTCATGTTTTATGATTCTCCATTTTTTGGACATCCCCATCTACCTCCTTTTTTAAAAGCATAGGTTTCTTTTGAAATGTGGTAGCTGAGTGGCATTCTCAAAAAGGATTCCTGCAACGTGTAAATATATAAAATAAAGCATTTATTTATCATTTATTTGTCTTCCCACTCATATTTTCTCCCCTAGTAATGGTTCCATGTGCATCATTCTTATCTTTTTTCCCCCTTTGTATGTATGCATACATTTTGCATTTACGCCTTTTCATAACAGGGCATATGGGACTGCCTTATTGTCTCCAATGGCTGCACGTATCCCATGGTTTGAATGTGTTATTTTATCTCACCGCCATCTGTGGGCATTAGTAATTCTAGTTCTTTGCCCTTAACAGAGTTGAACTAAACATCCTTGAGCATCCATCTTGGCAGATAATTCAAAGTCAACCCTAATCTACTGGGGATGGGTGAGGGGGAGTGTGGTCGTTGGAGGTCAGGGCTGCCTGATACTGAGTGAAGGGTTTACTCCGGGTGACAGGTTCATGCTGAAAGGATCCCTCAAGTTCATTCTGTTAAGTGATTTTTCCCCCAGACTCAAAAAAACCAAAGCCTCAGAGCCCAGAACCCAACAACAAAGATGATGGAAGTGAAACTTTGGTAGAAGAAGGGCTCATGGCCAGACACCTGCCTTGAGCACCAAACCTCCAAGCTGTCATTGTAAGAATCCCTAAAGGCAGAGCATTTTGAAAATTGCCCCAATCCAGCCCTGTCATTGCACAGACGGAAAACGAGGCTCCAAGAGAAGACCAGACCCCAGCCTCATCTCTCATCAAGGCTTTCCCCTCACCACCGACCCGAGAGCCCCTTTTTCCTCTCCAAGGGGCTGGAGATGGGACCTATGTCCTCAGATGGGCCTTTCCACACCCTTGAGAGGCCTGAGGGTGTCCATCCCTGGAAGGAGGACAAGTAACTGAGCCCCTGAATTCCCGGCTCCCCATGCTGGGCCTTCCTTACCACAGGAGCCTACAGCGGGGTCCGGGGAAGACTCAGGCGGGGAGTGGCCCTGAGGTCAGCCAGGGGACGGCCCTGCCACTGAGAGGGAGGGGGCCGTCACCCTGGGAAGCCCCTTCGGCAGTGCACTCCCTGCATGTCCAATCCAGGGGGATCTCCAAGGGGCCAGATCCCTTCTGGCTAAAGATAAAGCCTACCTTCCTGCCTCCACTAAAATAATCTACCAAGGAGGCATGGTTCAAGGCACAGTTTCAAATCTCAGCATGTGCATGCATCAGGCCTTTGGGCAAGTCACATAACTTCCCAGTGCCTCGGTTTTCTCATCTGCAAATTGGGGGAATAAATGAATGAGTATCTGTCAAGTGCTGAGGTGTGTCTGGCATACGAGCACTGTGTAAGTGTTGTTATGGCTTCTGTGGTTACTGAGGGACTGCTAGGGCCAGTTACTGCTCCTTTATCTCCACACTCACACCCTGGGTTGGGAACTGCACTTCCCACCCACAGCAGGCGATTCCCAGACTGCCGAGAAGCTCTTCAGTGGTGCCGGGGCTGTGGCTTCCGCAAGCGCCCTTCCTCCTTGTGTCCACCAGAGGGCACTGTTCGCCCAGAGGTCTGCCATGTGCAAGGACCTGCCTGGGACACGCAGATGGTAATGCTTCTGATGGTGGCGGTGGCCGCAAAGGCCACAACAGCAGCGGTCAGTTTTTATTGAGCATTGACCCTTCACACGCAAGGAGTCAGTTGCATACCCCGCACCTCCCCACCGGCTTCGTAAGAGAGGAGAGGGGTTTTATGGTTCCTTTTCTTTTTTTAACAGGAAATTGAGGGTCAGAGAGGTTAATGGCCACACACAGCCAGGAAGTGACAGACAAAGTTTTGGGGTCCAGGTCTCTTTAATTCCCAGATAGGGGCACTTTTCTCGTTCAGAATAAGAAAGCCTCCGTGTTCCGGGTGGGTAGGAGACGGCAGGCAGCAGTAGAAGAGGCTCCTTGGATATTGCATAGGGCCCCCCAATGCAGAACTGGCCCCCACCTGACCCTGAGGCCACCCCCTCCTTTGACTCTGTGGCCCTGACCATTTCTGGGGTCCCTTGTATAAATGTGGGCCACAGTGCCAGGGATTTTCTTTTCATTTAACAATGATTTATGAGCACCTGCCCTGTGCCCAGCACTGGAAATACAGGATGAACAAAAGACTCAAAAATCCCATACAATGGAATGTTATTTAGTCATAAAAAGAAATGACGTGCTAGAACATGCAACAACATGGATGAACTTGGAAGACATTGTGTTACGTGAAATAAGCTAGATACAAAAGGACAAATGTATGATTTCTCTTTTATGAAATACTTAGAAAGAAAGAAAGCAGAATAGGGGTTGCCAGGAGTGGAGAAGAGGGGAATGGGGAGTTACTGCTGAATAAGTATGAATTTTGGTTTGGGATGATGAAAATAGTCTGGAAATAGATAGAGGTGAAAGTTATACAGTATTGTCCATGTACTTAATGTCACTTAAAATGGTTAAAATTATTTTTATGTTATGTACATTTTACCACAATATATATATATATATATATATATATATATCCCATCCCTAACATTTGATTTGCAGGGCTCAGGGCAAGAATATGTGTAGGGTCTATATTCCGGATGTGTCAAGTTCATAAACAGTTACCTGAAACATACTCTATCTTCCTAGTTGGACAAGCCTATCTTCATGGTGATCTGGAAGGCCAGGTTTAAATCTAGATTCTCAGTCTCCTTGGTGGGGAGAGTTAGCCCCCAGCCCATGAGCAGCCAGAGGCCAGCCCCCTTCTCTGCCCACCTCAGCTCAGTCCCCACCATGAGGTCCTTTGCAAACATTTGTGTGGACACCCCAGGCCATGTGTCTGAACATCGTCCACAGACCTCCACAAACAGACTCCTTTGACCACCCATTGGCCTAGGGGTACACACCCTTGGGACAGACCTGGGGAAGGGGCCCACACATGTCCTGGAAGCAGGACCAGGACCATTGGGCAGGGAATGATCTAGAGGACAGGGAAGGGATCACCAGTTCTGGTAGTCTTCTAGCTTCATGGGGAAGGACTGGGGGGTCAGGGTGGGACCCTCTAAAGCACAGGGCAGAGGCCCTTCCTGTCTGATAAAAGGGTGAGGCTGCTGTGCTCTTCTAAGGGAGTCAAGCTATAAATAAGACAAAGAAGTGGAAGACATGGTGTAGTAAAAGGTGAAGCCAGGAGGGAAGCAAGGGCTGGGGTGGGGGCTCTGTTCTAGTAGTCAGAGAAGGCCTCGCTGAAGAGGTGGCATTTAATCAAAGACTAGAGAATGTCAGGGAGCAAACAGGCAGACATCCATTGGGTCCAGGTAGGGAGAAACTAGCAAGTTCAAAGGCCCTGTGGTAGTAGTGTACTTGGCAGGGTCCAGCAGGAAGGCCGGTGTAGCTGGAGCCGAGTGAGAGAGTGCGAGTGTTGAGGGACATGAGGTCAGGCAGGTGAGTTTGCCTGGTCCCTGGCCTCCTCCTCCACACTTGGGCTGGAAGCTGAGCTCAGAGCAAGGCAGGGTGGCAGCTGTCC
>PVKY010013783.1:0-10877 GCA_004027775.1 Bradypus variegatus | reverse complement strand
TGTGTTGCTGTTAACTATAGACTTTAGTTTGCATTAATTGTATGTTTCCCATATACCATCCTATTAACACCTTGTAACAGTGACATACGTTTGTTCTACTTCATGGAAGAACTTTCTTATATCTGTGCAATTAACCACAATCATCCACTCTAGGTTTTGCTAAATTATACAGTTCCAGTTTTTATCCCCTCGCTTTCCTTCTGGTGACATACACAACCCTAGCCTTCCTCTTTCAACCATACTCACACTCATCTTAATTAATTACACGTAAGTATTGATCTCACTGTATTTTACTTCCCTTAAAACTTGTTGGATAACAAAATCTTATGTCCTCTGTGTTCTCAGGTGAGTTTAAAATCTTGTTCATTAGAGCAAGAGAACTTACAGACTGCTTAGAAGGGCAAGGGACTAAATTTCTTGATGGTATTTCTTTTTAAATTTTTATGAGACATTGGTGCCATTGTCAAAGTTTTCTTTTAATAGCTTTATTAAGATAAAATTCACATATCATACAATTCATCCACTTAAAGTGCACAATTCAGTGGCCTTCAGTATATTCAAGGAGTTGAATATCCATCCCCATAATCAATTTTAGAAGAAACTTCACACCCCTTAGCCATCACCCCCCAACCTCCCCAATCTCCTTAGCCCTAGTAGCTCAACTACCCATCTATTTCTTGTCTCTATGATTTGTCTATTTTGGACATTTCATATAGATATAATCATACAATATGGGTCCTTTGTGACTGGCTTCTTTCACTAAGCATAATGTTTTCTAATTTTATCCATGTAATATGTATTAGTATTTCATTCTTTTTTATTAGCAAATAATATTTCATTGTACCATGTTTTATTTATTCATTCACTAGTTGATGGACATTTGGGTTGTTCCCACTTTTGGTTATTATGAACGATGGTGTCATACTTCTGCTGTGTTTGTGATACCTTTTATTGTACTAGTTTATGGATGTGGTTACTTTGCAAATCTGTATTTTAAAATTTTGTCACTGAGAAGCCTGGTTCAGGGTGAGTCTATCACCTCCTGTAGTGTAGACCAAGACAAAAGTAGAAACCGGTGCTTTTGGTGCATGGGTAGTGTTGTGGATGTGTACCCTGCAAAGTGGAGCTGTGATTAAAATACACGGGAGAGTCTCTCTCTAGTGATGCCTGAGACCAGAGTCTGTTTCAGTCATTTAGCTTCTGATTGGAAGAGAGCTGAACAAATAACTTAGACCCTAACAAGATGGGTATGATTTTTCCAAAGTCCTTCCTTGCTGGATTTAGCATTTAAAAAAAGGATGAATTCAGCACAAATCAATGATTACAAAATACCAAATAATATTACCTTGAAGAAGTCTTGAGACATCTCTTCCTTAGTGAATGGAGAATAGGAAACTCTGGGATTTAATTTTACAGGATGTTGCAATTCAAAGATCATTAAATTGTGTATAATGTAAAATCCCTCTTTTGCCAGACAGAGAAGTTTCCTGATTGTACTCTTGAGATCTTATAAAGCATTTCTAAGGCTGTTGTTAAACTAGAGAATTGTGAGTTGGTAGGTTTTCAAATAAGTTCCTGCAGACCTTAGTCTGGTCTAAAGTTTCCTGTTTTTACAATTAACTCCTCATGTTTCTTTGTGGAGTGTGTGTGTGTGTGTGTGTGTGTGTGTGTGTGTGTGTGTGTTAAACCTAAAGATAGACCAGGAAGCATCTGGGGCCATCTGGCTCAAGAAGGGAATCCAGATTTCTGTGAGGGGTGGGTACTAAATGTGAACTGTATAAATGATGCTATCAGGAACTACTATTGAAAATGCCTTTAACCTGTTGTACTTGGTGTTAATACTTGATGGTTTTTTCATCTATGAATAAAGCATGTTGGTGTTTTAGGATAAGCACCAGTATCGGCTTGAACAATTCCATGTTGTTTTTGCTAAGTTCCTGGGGGAATACAAAGGAAAGTGGACAGGGTAGGTCTTAGGTTGCTCCTGAAAGCAATATTTCCTTCTTGGTTCTGGCTCTCTCTCTCTGCCTGGCATTTAATACACTAAATAAAGGAATGTAACCAGGTTGACCCGAGGCAATGGTAAGGGCAATGCAAGGTTCTACTCTGTACACCTCCTAGCAAAGTGCCACATGTAATTATCTAATGCATCCTAACTTTAATCATGATGATTTTAGAAGGACATTTATTTCCTTACTTCCCAAAGCAAGATCCTTTCTTCTGTATTTGAAGGGAAGTGGGAGAGGTTGCATTTCAAGTTTTTCTCTAACAATTCTTCATTTGGGGGGATTAATGACAAAAACCACATCAAAAATATGTATTGAATGTTTACATTAAGCTGACACTCATTTAACCCGATTATTATCCCTGCTTTACAGAAGAAGAAAAAGAAGCACTGAGAAGTTTAGTAACTTGTGTAGGCTCACACAGCTGGTAAATATTGGAGCCTGGATTTGAACCAGGCAGGAAAATATCAAGCCCAGGCTCTTGCCTACCTAATTAAACAATTATACTGTTTCCTAATTCAGTGTTATGACCATATATATATATATGCTAATTTAAAATATATAAGCATCTCAAACTAGATATTTATGTAAATGTAAACAGCACCCATTGCAAAATTATAATACTGTATTATTTTCTCAAAAATCTATCATCTTTCCATTGTATAACAATGTAGATTACAAGGGGGGAAAGTGTGATTGTGAAAACCTTGTGGATCGCACTCCCTGTATCCAGTGTATGGATGGATGAGTAGAAAAATGGGGGCAAAAGCTAAATGAAAAATAGGGTGGATGGGGGGATGATTTGGGTGTTCTTTTTTACTTTTATCTTTTAATCTTATTCTGTTTCTTTCTGGTGTAAGAAAAATGTTCAAAAATAGATTGGGGTGATGAATGCACAACTATATGATGGTACTGTGAAAAGTTGTACACCCTGGATGATTGTATGGTATATGAATATATCTCAATAAATCTGATTAAAAAAAAACAAAACTATCATCTTTTACATGCCCATTTTATACTAGGGAAAAGGTCTTTATTTTCCCCTTGAAATGAGAAAAAGTAACGTTTTATTTTGCTAGGGAACTTTTAAAAGAATTTTGATAGTTCCAGTTGTGTGTATAGCATAGAAATTTATGACTAAATATGTAATGTTTATTTGTCACCCAGCTTGGATGAATTCCAAATGTTTCCTCTTAGTAGTTCTTGATTTTGTTTGGATTTTTTTCAATGGCCAAATAGGCAATGTCTGAATCATGCTTCTTCAGTAAGGAAGAACCAACATGTTGAAAGATAGCTTTGGTAATTTAAAATTCTTCTATATTTCACTTGCAACTTTGAAGAATATTCATGCTTTCGTGACTGGATTAAAAAACAAAGAGGGGGAAAAAAAGCGAACCAAGTTTGTGGCTCAAGTTTTTTTTACCATTTGCTGTAATGAGGAACTTTGCTATTCCATTTTGCTGGAGAAACACGCTTAACAGATCAAATCAAACGGTCCGAGAAAAGCTGTCTGCATCCCTAATACTTAAAAAGAGGATTTCGTTCCCTTTCCTTCACACATCAAAGAAAGCACTCAGGGAGGAAATAAACCATAATTAGGCATGAGCCAGCGAGCAGACAGACCCCTTCCTCTGCCTTCCCTCACCCCGCCCCCAAGGCCCTGGCAACCGTCTTGGGCGCGAGCGAGGCGTCAGCCACCGCAGCAGCTGCAGCGAGCGCGCGCCCGCGCCCGCCGCCGGGATTAGGGCGGTGGCGGGGCCAGCCGGGGGGCGCGCCCGCTGGGGAGCGCGCTCATGCAGCGGTTTTCTTCTCCCACAATCCAGAGGCAGCAGCGTGGGAGGGGCGGGAGTCGGCGGAAGGATATCAGCGCGGAGGTATCCAACGAGCACCGTTTGACGGTGGGCTAACGACACTGATTGGAAGGCGCGGGGTGGGGTGTGATGCGGCATTGCGGTTCTGTGGCCGTTACTCCGGCTCATCCAGAGTGGGCGGAGGAGGAGGCTGGAGCGTGGTGTGGTTTTGTGCCAGAGCATCCCAGAGCGGATTGAAAAGGCTGGCGAGGCTCAGGAAGCTGGGGAGTTAGGGACTTACATTCAAGCCCCCAAGCCCCGGGGAGGGGAAGGGGGCTGACGGCGAGGCTTGGTCGGCGGGAGTGCGGCGGCGGGATGGTGTCTGCCCGGGGGGAAGGGGCTAGCCCTGCCGGTCGGTGGTGAGGGGCTGCGGCCGGGGAGGCTCCGCGGGTCGAAGCGGCTCCATGCCCACTGGTGGGTGGAACGTGTTGAGTGCAACGCAGAGGTCAAGACTGGCGGCCACTTGCAATCTTTAACGTGGTGTCTAACGTGGTCTTTCATTTAGCCCACGTTGGTGTTGATTCACTAGGGACAGTTTTGCTAGTCTGGGTTTTACAGGAGCTGGGCAACCTTGACGGGCTTTTTGTCTTGCTGCTCCAGCCCCCTTTCCCTTCCTCGTTCTCCAGATGCCTTTTCTCTGCCCCTCCTCGCCCGGTACAGACATTTCCAGCGCAGGCTGCCGCTCGTGGTGGCTGTGGAAGCCACTTCTCGAGATTTCGGCTCGTTTCCCTCTGGGTTGTGTTTTGAGGAGGGAGAGCTTTACCGCCTCCACGATGGGTTTTTCCTCCCATGCGGAAATGGACTTCCATTGATTTCTACTTACTTCTTCAACGTTTGGTGACTAATACCCTAAGTGTATTTTTGTGGTAGTTCCTTATTTCAAAAACGTAACCTATAAAATGGAGAACGAAATTTTTACTCCCCTTCTGGAGCAGTTTATGACCAGCCCCTTGGTCACTTGGGTAAGTGGAGTGTCCTTTATTCCATATGTTGCTGAATTATTTGTGGCCGCAGAGATGGAGGTGGGCGTTCGTGTCGAGATGATGATCTCTGTGTTCTAGGTTAAAACGTTTGGACCCCTGGCTGCAGGGAATGGGACCAACCTGGATGAATATGTAGCTTTGGTGGATGGGGTATTCTTGAACCAGGTCATGCTGCAAATGTAAGTGCTTTTAAATATTCATGTCCAGATAAGTTTTATTCGTAAAGAAAAAAAATAGCCTAGAGACTATGTTTTAAACATTTTGGGGGGGCGGGCGGGGGGGCGCTAGAAAAGTCCAGGTGGTTCAAGAATTGGACCTTGAAAAGCGTGATAATCTTACATGCCCAGCCCGGTTATCACAACCCAGTAATTATACCTGTTAAAATTGTGAAATTTTAATTTTTCATTCTGTGAACCATGTATTGTCATTTATTGTCTACAGTGATGAAATCCAAACCAGATTGTGTCCTCTTTGATGATTTGGTAAAAAAAAAAAAAAAGAGAGAGAGAGAGAGAGAGCCTGAAGGAGGGTATCTAGTTTCCTAAAGAAGAAAGCCTTTACTGTGAAGTTATGTGAATTTGATGCAGAAATGTTTATTAACCTTTGTGTCTAAAAAAATGGCTCAAATTTGAAACTAGTGAAGCAATAGATTTCAGGAGAGAGAATTTTAAACAATAGCTCTGATTAGTGAGGAGGGCAGTTGCTGTAGCAAGTAATTTAAATGCCTGTAAAAACTAGGCTGGTTAATGACTTATTATGTTAGTTATTAGATTGCTTAATTTTGGGGGGGTCATTTTAAGGTATTCTTAGAGGTTTTGAAATGCAGGTAACTGAAATCTTGATGACATGATATTTTGTAGGCAAATCTTTGTCTTTTCTGTTTATAACATTGGGTTTGCATTAGGTAGGCAAGTGTTTCTGAGAGGGGAATCTAATTTTGAAATATGGATAACTGGATCGGTGAAATAAAAACTCCATTTTTATCATTATAGGTATTATAACACACAAGAATTCTGAGTACTTCAGTTATAGGTTATCAAACTCTGAATATTACAGTGATGCTGAGAATAGTGTGTATTTAACCCTATTTCTCTTGAATAGAATCCGATTATGAGTTGTTTGGTACTTTTGATTTCAAGACATTCTTATCTTTTATAAATGTGAGTGATTAGTGCATTGTTAGTAAATATTTGTTACTAGAGAATAAGTATGCTGTTTAGCTCTAATGATGTTATGTATAAAATTTCAATTCTGTATTTTATTGGAAAATATTTTCTGATTAGATTTTTCTGTTTAATGAAGGGCAGAAGTCAAATCTATAAATAACTGTTCCAGTGATAATTTCTGTGTGCCCAAAGAGATTTGTGTGTTGTTTTTCATGTATGTGTTGTTTCTACATGGACATATTATACTACTGTATACTTTCAAAGCATTTTGTTTGTATAAATAAATCTGAAGAAATGTATATATTATATTATTTAAATGGTGATATAAATTTTCCCCCTTAAGGAAAAAAAAGGAAAAAAAGGAATGTAGAAATTAATTCTTTCCAGTGATAGTAAATATTTTTGCCGTTTCCCATAGAACTGTTTTTTGTATCTTTGAACTCGCTCACTATTTCCTAAACAAAATGGTAGAATAATTAAATTGACCTCTGTTTTAGGGAAAACACATGACGGGAAGGGTAGCCTCTACAGTAGATACTTGGAACTTGTTCCTCTATTTCTCTTCACTTGCCTGTTTTTAAATCCCAAATTTTGAAGTTGTGTGCAGAACTCTAAAAAATAGAGGTGCTCACAAAAATAGGAAAATATATTTCTTCAGTTTTCCACTAATGGTTTTTATTTGAATGATTCTTTTTTCAAAATATATTTAGATTTTTTGAGTCCTGAATAATTAGCTGTGGTTCTAAAAACAGACACGTTAGCCTGTTTCCACTTTTAGTACAATTTTGTACTTTAAAAAAATATATGTATATTTTGTAAATAACAGTGGTTGCTGGGTTGTTTTTTTGGGAGCACTAGCACTTTCCAAACCTCAAATTTGCTTCTGTGTTTTCAGTTCTACCTCTCAGTTTCTTTGAAAGTTTTTTTCAGTGTCCTAATTCTGCTCTGAATGACCTATATAAATTAAAGGGGGAAAAAATTAAGAAAAAAAGGAAGGAGTACATTTCTGCTTCTGAGTGTGTGAATAATTTGCTAAAATAAGATCAACACAAATTGAGTGAATTATTTTTTTTGAATGAATTTTTTAAAATCCATTGTTTTAAAAGCTGTTTTGTTAATTTTTAAGCCATTAGAAATTTTTGTGAGGGACTTGACTCAAATGATGTTTGATTTCATGTCCTCTGTTGAAGTGTCAGTTGGAAATCTGTACTCTAGGTTACATTTGGTTATGGAACATGTAAGTGAGAATCCTTTTTAAATGAAGCTGTTTATATATTTTGCTTCATGTGTCTTGTGCTTGAAGTTTGTTGAGCTTCTTAGATCTGTGAGTTTGTACATTTCATCAAATTTGTTATTTTTTTGGCCATTATTTCTTCAAGTATTTTTTGGCCCCTTTCACTCTTTGGGAACTCCAATTACGTGTATACCAGGCTGCTTGATGTTGTCTTAAAGCTCACTGATGCTCCAATCAAAGTTTTTCAATCCTTTTTCTCTGTTTCATTTTGGATAGTCTATTATGTATCTTCACAGTCTATTACCGTATCTTCACGTTCATTAATTTTTTCTTCTCTAATGTTTAATCTATCATTGTTATCCCATCCAACCTATTTTTTTTTTGTTTCAGAGATTATAGTTTCATCTCTAGAAATTTTGTCTTTTTTATATCTTCTATGCTCCATTTTTCCATTTGCTTCTTGAACATCTGAAATACAATTATAATTGGTTTAATGTCCTTGTCTGTGAATTTATTCATCTCTGTCATTTCTGGGTTGGTTTAAATTGACTGATTTTTCTTCTCATTATGGATTGTGTTTTCCTGCTTTGCATGCCTGGTAATTTATTTTTTTCTGAGTTTGAAAATACTTTTATTAGAATATGAAAGTTATAACTTGCAGACTTAGCAGACTTTGTAGATACAAATGGTCTTTCAATAGTCATATAATGTTGGATTTTTAAAGGGCTTCTTGGTTCAAGTCTATTTCTCAGTTTGAAACTCTTCTACTCTTACTTTATTCTTTCTTAAAATTTTTTCACTTTGTATTCTAAATGACATGGTGCAATTTTAGCCCATGTACATTTTTAAATTCAATTTTATTGAGAGATATTCACATACCATATAATCATCCAAAGTGTACAATCAGTTGTTTGCAGTACCATCATATAGTTGTGCATTCATTGCCCCAATTTATTTTTGAACATTTTCCTTATACCAGAAAAAGTGAAAATAAGAATAAAAAAATAAAAGTAAAAAAGAACACCCAACTCACCCCCTCCCCATTTTTCTACTCATCCATCCATACACTGGATAAAGGGAGTGTGATCCACAAGGCTTTCACAATCACACTGTCACCCCTTGTAAGCTACATTGCTATAAAATACCTTCAAGAGTCAAGACTACTGGGTTGCAGTTTGATAGTTTCAGGTATTTATTTCTAGCTATTCCAATGCATTAAAACCTAAAAAGGGTTATCTATATAGTGCATAAGTAGCCTCTCGACTCCATTTGGAATCTCTCAGCCACTGAAACTTTCATTTCATTTTACATCCTCCTTTTGGTTAAGAAGTTGTTCTCAATCCTAGGATGCTGGGTCCAGATTCATCCTCAGGAGTCATATCCCACATTGTCAGGGAGATTTACACCCCTGAGTGTCATATCCCACATAGCAGGGAAGGGCAGTGAGTTTACCTGCCGGGTTGTGCATGCCTGGTAATTTTTGATTGGATGCCAGACATTTGAAGTTTTATGTTGTTGCTGGGTCCTGGATATTTTTATATTCCTGTAAATATTCTTGAGCTTTTTTCTAGGATGCAGTTAAATTACTTGGAAACACTTTGAGCTTTTTGGTTCTTTTAATTTTTGTTAGGCAGTATGAGGGCAGTATTTAGTTTGGAGCTAATTTTGTCCTGCTATTGAGGCAAAACCCTTCTGAGTACTCTGGCAGGTGGGAATAGGAACTGTTCCAGGCCCTGGTAATCTCTGAGTGCTTTTCCCTCTAATCCTTTTTGGTGGTTCTTTCTCAGTCCTTGGGTAGTTTTCTCACACTTGTATACTGGTAAGTACTCAGATGAAGACCTGAGGGATACCATCTGCAGATCTCTAGATCTGTCTCTCTGTGCAGCTCTCTACTTGCAGGTACTCTGCCTTGCATACTCTAACCACCTCTCACTTAGTTCTGCCTCTTCAACTCAGGGACACCACTGTGCTCTACTGGGTTTCCCCTCACTGTTCTGTTGCCTGGAAACTCAAGCCAGTAAGCTGGGGTAGTTGTAAGGCTCACCTTGTTTGTTTCTATTTACCACCTATCATTGTAAGGCTCACCTTGTTTGTTTCATCTTTTACTGTCCTTTGTTGCCTTATGGCCAATGTCTTTAAAAACACTCATATATTGTCTTTTTTTCCTCCGGTTGTTTCATGCAGGAGGATCTTTATTATTCCCTTATGGCCAGAAGTGAAAATCTGTTGATATACTTTTAATGACATTTTTTGCCCTGCTGGTTTTATATTACTGCTTTCAGATAAGACACAGAATTTTGTCATAGGAGCTTTATTATAGTATTTTTTTCATCTGAAATATTTGTTAAGAATAAGAATATTGATTAATTTAGTGACTGTATTGCATTTTGGACCAGAATCTGAAAGTAAAGAGTTAGAATTCTTCATGACACTGTTTACAACTCTGCTTTATAATATCTGAGTCTATTTCTGACTTCAGATTCACTGAATTCAGAGATGAATCCTGGATTTCTTTGAGTAGCTCCTACAATCAAAGAATCTCTTGAAGGGCTTGTGACATGGCAACAGTCCTCTTTAACTAATGGGAGGGGGAAGCTATTTAGAGATCTGGAATGATGGGCCAGCTCTTCTGCATGCTGCAGGGCATTTTCCTACTTCAAGCAAATGGAATCTTTTTTCCTCAGTGCAATTGTCAGATACAGGGTTTGGTGACAGTGAAGTAGAAATAATCGTTTTCCTGTTTGAGTTGTCATTCAATTCTGAAACCAAAATAATACTTACTCTGGGTTTTTAAGGAATTTGTGGCATTGTAGTTAATTTCATAATCCAAATGTTTAAAAAGTGTGCTATTCATATCACCTAAAGTAGTTTAGAAATATTGATGTTAGTATTTTAAATACTGAGATAATTGTTAATAGTATGCGAATTATATTTGGAATTACGCTCTATAATTCAACCTCACTAGATGCTATAGAAATCTGTGCTTGGATTAGTTGGTAATTGTGATGTACTTGTTATGGCTTTCTTCTTTTAGAGTCTCGAGTTCTACTATGAAAATCCTTCTTAATTTTTAATTAAACCCTTGACACATGGTCATCTAACTTCTGCTTAAGTAGTTCCTGAAAGTTCACCCAAAGAAGCTGTTTATCTAATAGAGGAAGTTGACTGAAAAATGTTCCTTTGTTCTGTCCATGCTGAAGATTTCAGAAGTAGATTGTACTAACTCTAAAATGACATAGAATATATAGGCTTTCTTATCAAGTATGGCATTGACTATGAATTTTGATATGGTTTCTCTAAGCTTTCCTCATTTAGTCTCACAGTTTTGTTTTGTTTTTGTTTATTGCGTCTTTTAAAAAACACACACGATGTAGTCGGAGTTGCTAACTGTTCCAGTTTGCTAATGTTGCTGTTATGTGATATACCAGAAATGGATTGGCTTTTATAAGGGATTTATTAAGTTACGAATTTACTGTTCTAAGGCCATAAAAGTATGCAAACTAAGGCATCATCAAGAAGATACCTTCACAGAAGAATGGCCATTGGCATCCGGAAAACCTCTGTTAGCTGGAAAGGCATGTGGCTGGCTGCAGTTCCTTTGCTCCCAGGTTGCATTTCAAGATGACATTCTCCAAGCA
>PVKY010013782.1:0-10862 GCA_004027775.1 Bradypus variegatus | reverse complement strand
GAGGTTCACTGTAGCCGGTCACCAGGAGTTACCTGGAGCCCTGCCATCAGCCACCGCAGCCTCGCCTCGGTCCGAGGTGGTGAAGGGGCCGTGGGATCACTGGGTTTAAAGCCGTGGCCTCAATGGTTCCAAAATGTTGGGCTCCTGAGATCTTCCTGGCTTCTCCCGGAAGCCACAGTCAGATGTAATGACTGGACAAGTCTTGGGCTATTTTTGTACCTGCTTTCAGAGGTAGTATTTGTGGTCCATCTGTTCTAGGTGAGCCATTGCCCTTCCTTGGCTGCTCTTGAGCTAAAAGTAGGTGTAGGGGCTGGGCAGTGAGACGGAGGGTGACTCATCTGTGCCCAGTGAGCGCCACCACTGTCCGCTTGCTGCAGGACGAGACGCCCTGCCCTGCCCCACCTGTGCCACAGGAGGATTAGGAGGAGTGGGGATTTCTTTGCCCAGGCCAGTGGCGAGTGTAATGAAATAGCCCTCCAGGACCCCCTCCCCCGCCAAAGCAAATGACCCTCCAATGATTTGTCATAGAGATTAGGTGGGGTAACTTTCCACTGCTATCCATGGGGTGTCCAAGAGGAGGACTGGGGGTCCCAGCAGACCCTGTCTTTGCTCCCCTCTCTGGCCACCCTGACCGGGCTGGGCCGTGGCACAAAGGGTTTGGGGGCACAGCCAAGAGCCTCACAGGGCTTGTTTGGCCCAGGTGTCAGTTCTCAGGAGCCAGCCCGACGTCACGGAGAGAATGCCCCCCAGGAGCCAGGCAGGGGTGTGAGCATTGCCTCTTCACCTCTGTGCCCAACTCTGCTGCATGGAGAGGGGCTCCTCCTGGATCCTGCCTGGTGCCTTCCTGGTGCCCCCAAATCCTCTCTGAAGCAGGAGGCAGAACTCAGCACCTAGGATGGAGGCTTGGGGTCCAGCTTCAACCCACACCCGCCCCCAGCCCCCATTTACACTGCAGACTGGGAGACAGGGCGACCCGGAAGGGCCCGTGGACCTCTGACATGTGGCTGTGTTTATTTCATCGTCAACCCATTGTTCCCCCTCTGAACACTTGTAGCTTCTAGAACTTTCCAGTGGTTTTGTGCCATTGACCGTTAATGCTCTACCCCCACCTTTGCGGGGGCAACGTTCCCTTCCCACCCTAGCTCTGCTTTCCCTCACTCCTTTGCCATCCGTTCACTCCCTTGTCTCCCTGCCTTGCAGGTCCTTCTCCCAAGCCCCAGGGGCTTGAGAAGCTTCTAGGCTGATGAGATCACCTGCTTTCCTGAGAGGTTTACTGGGGCACGGTGGAATTGCTAAGGTCAAATGTCCAGCAGTAGGGACAGGCCAGCGGTGCCCAGTGAAGGCCAGCACAAGCATGAATGGCACTTTGCCTGAGATGCCATGGTTTGCTCCGGCACCTGTTGGCTGTCGTTTTGGAGGTGACCGTGCTCTGCTCTGGGGTCAGTCTTCTCTGCTTGCACTTTCCCTGCCCCACCCGGCCAGGGACACTGCCAACTGTGTATATGATAAAACCCAGGACAGGATTTTGGAAGCTGGGGAGGGCAAGGGCTGGGGACCCTCTGCGACCTGCAGTAGTTCTTCCTACGAGGATAGGTTTTGCCCTCCAAGAAGATGCAGGCGTCTTAACTCTCCCTGCCCTCTGTGAGCAGGGGGTTGAGGTACAAGGCAGCCTTCCGTGGCAGCTCCCATAACGGCCCAGGCTGTGTCCCCAGGCTGGAAACAGGCCTGTACTGACCATGTCCCCCACCCATGGCCAGCCTGGGAGGCAGGTGGGCCGGTAAGCTTGGCTTCTTACTTGCAAGTCTAGGAAATAGAAAGAGGAACAGATGCACTAGCCGCCCAGAGTTGGAGGCTGATGCAGACGTTGGAGGCTGGGAAGCGAGGGCCTGGGATTCTGGTCTTTGTGTCCCTATTTCTCTGTCCTGGACAAATGCAGCACATTTGGATTCGGCCCACAGGCCACAAGCAAGGGCGAGGGCTTGGGGACCTGAGCTGACACTGAGGCCAGGAGGAGAGTGGCCCGCCTGGGATCAGGCAGCCCCCTGGTGACGGCATGCAGAAAGGCCCCTGGTCTGCTCCCTTGGGGTTCTGAGCTGTAACTCGGGCCCCCCTGGACTTCTGTGGGGTGGGGCGGGGATTGCAGGGGGCCCAGGGGCCCTCGGCGCCTCGCTAACCTCCCCCCACCGTGCCTCCTTCCCTGCCCTGTCCCGCTCCCGCCCCCGCCCGGCCTCAGGCGCAGGGCTGAGCTCGGCATGTCTGCCGGGCTCTTGGCGGCGAAAGTGCCGAGCAGCAGTTCCTCCACAAAGCCGCACTGTTCTGAGCAAATCCTCCCAGGATCGCCATGCATTTTTTTCAAATGATTCAGCAGCACGTGAACGGGGCGGGCCGGGGCCCGAGGCTTGGGGACCGTGGCCAAGGCCTCTGGCATGAGCTCCGCCTGGGCCTGCAGGGAGGAAGGAGGTGGTGGTGGAGGGGGGAGCCCGGTGGCCAGGCTTGGGTGGGTGGGGCCGGGGCTGGGGGTCCTCCCAGGGCTTCAGAGGGAAGGGGCTGTGTCCTCCAGGGTTGGGGAGGGCCTGGAAGCCAGGCGGTGAGCACCATGGCTTTGCTGTGCAGTCTGGGGGTGGCATGGCCGCAGGCATGGAAGGATGCTGTTTCCGTGTGCTTCCCAAAGGCAAGGAGCTGTAGCTGGAGCCCCGGTCCCCATGGATATGGGCATGCCATGGACAGCAGCTCCCGTGGAGCTGGACTCGGAGCAGCTGGAGCGGGAGCCTTCCCGTGCAGGCCCCGCCAAGCCCAGGTGCCAGGCTCCTGGGCTGGGCAGCCAGGGCGGGGCCTGCACCATCGGCTTCTGGTCTCCGTCATCCCCTCTTCACCCTGTCCCCCAATCCCTCCCTCTCCCCAGATCATCAGCTCTGAGCAGCTGCCTTTGCAGGTCTCGCTAACACAGTCCTGCCCAAGGTGGACACTCAGCTCTGCCCAGGGCGGGGAGTGCCATCTGGGGCGTCCCAAGGGGCCCCACCTGTTGGGCCTCCCACTCCCCAAAAGACCCAATCGTGGGCTCGTGGGGGTGAGGGTCGGAGGGCCTTGGGCCAGGCCTGGGCTCTCCCAGTGGCCGCACAGGGCAGAGAAGCCCTCCATTCTCCCCAGCGTGCGGGGCTGCTTTTAATTACTAAATTACGCACGCACACACACGCTTTTCTTTTCATTTCCCTAAAAGGAGTGAACTTTGAGGAGGTCGGCTCCACCTCTGACCAGGAGGGGCCCGGGCTGAGTGCTCGGGAAAGGCCCCCTGTGGGCAGTCGGGTGGGGTGGCTGGACGGACAGAAGGCCACAGGGACAGACAGCTGGACATGCCACAGATTTCTGGGTGCTGAGGGCGGACGCCATGGAGTCCTCCCGAGCTGCTCCCCATTTTCATGTGCTGTCCTGGGGGTGGGGTGGGGGGCGTGGCTGCAAGAGCTGGTGGGGGACAGAGCAGATCTGTGCTCCACGTCAGCAAGGTCTCTGCCCACGTCTCTTGGGCGTGTCTCCTGCGGCTGTGCAGTAAAATACTTCAAACTGGGAGGCTCAAAATGACAGAAACACCTTCTCTCTCAGTCCTGGAGGCCGGATGTCCGAAACCAAGGTGCTCCCTCCAGAGGCCCAGGGCAAGCGCCTTCCTTGTCCCTTCCAGCTGCTTCCCTCCAGGCTCCACCGCTGATGGCATGTGGCCTGCTCCCCTGTCTGTCCCTGTGTCCAAATTTCCCTCTCATAAGGACACTGGGCGTTGGATTCGGGCCACCCTGCTCCAGTAGGACCTCATCTCAGCCGATTACATCTGCAAAGACCCCACTTCCAAATAAGGCCATGGGCTGAGGTTCCGAGGAAACAGAATTGGGGAACAATGTCCCCTTTCTAAACCCCATTCCATCCCCCACTGCTGGTCCTTGCTTGCAGCCATCTCTCCTTTTCTAGCCCATGAGGTCATCCTCTCCTAAAAGAAGCGGGTGCATCCCCAACAGAGGGGTTTGAAATAGCCTTTATGGTGCTCCTGGGAGCCAAGGGAAGGTATTTGGATACTGCACCCAGTTAGGTGCAATACCTAAACCCCAAACCTCGATGCCTCGTGTCGGGTGGAAGGGCCCCCAAAGATTCGATCACGTGATAGCACACCCAGAGGGCAGAGCCCAGCTCTGTGGCTGGACATCTGTCCCCCAGCGGAGGCTGTTGACGCGGGAAGTGGGGGCCTCCTGGAGGAGGCTCTCCTCTGACCCTGAGGGCTGGTGGGGCACTGCGATGGAGGCACCCCAGTCCTGGGGCTCTGGACAAATTTGTCAAACCTCAGGTGGGCTTAGCCAGGTCATCCGACCACCTGCTGTCCCTCTGTTCCCCTGGAAGGGACACAGGGCTCTCCTATATTGCAGCTGTGGTGTGCGGACATGGACGTTAGCAAGCACTTTGCTGATAACTCTGTGTGGCCTCAGGTTGTGAAATGTATAAACTTGGGGGGCCTCCTTTTCCAGAAAGTTGAGACCAAAGGCTTGGTGCATTAGAGTGCTCCCCAAATAAGCCAGCGGAGCAAACCACACCTGGACAGGGCGTCGGGCCCACACCCGGCCTTGAGCAAGCAGAGGGAGGAGCTGGTCTGGGAGAGAAAAGAGTTTCTTTGAATTCCTCTGAAGTGGCTGGCATGTTGCTCCACTCGGAGCTGGAGACCAGGAAACGGACCGAATGACCCGGACAGGAGCTGCCAGCTCAGGCCTGGCGTCACCTCCTCTGCACCCGAGAAACATGGGTTCCTTCCCCATGGCTGGCCCACCTGGGGCCGACGCTGCTGCGGGTCCTCCACAGACACCCTCCGCGCTCTGGGTGGCATTTGGTTCCTGTCACAGCATGGGGCCTCCCCCGCCACAGTCTGGGCTGGCAGGGTCTTTGGCCTGAGAAGCCAAAGGCCTCCATCTCCCCCATGGAATCAAAGGCACTGGGCATGTGCCCCTTGCCAATGGGGCCAGTCGGCATTTTCCACAGGCTGGGAGCAAGACGGCAGAACGGGGAGGCAGTGTCCCCGCCAGCACCCAGCCCCCTGGGCACCCCTCCCGGGCAGCAGCTGGGCCCTGCTAGGGAAGGCGGGTGTCTTCAGAGTCAGCAGGCACGTAAACCTCAGGGGACCCAGCAGCTGTGGTGACTGTGCACTTGGACAGATGTTTTCCTGAGCCCCGGGGGTCCCTGCACCTCTTCCGGGCGCCTTCCTTTGCCTGGTGCCTGGTCAGGGAAGGGGTGGGGGGCTGGGGAGTAGGAGCACATTGGGGTGAAGTGTGAACATCCAGAAGTCGTCTTCGGAACCCCTGGCCCTCCTGGCCTTGGGGGTAGGGCGCACGTGTCCTGGTCGTAGAGACCAGTCAGGTGATGTCCTATCAGGTATATTTACATGCGTGGCACATGGGCTTTTTCTCCAGAGAGCGCTTGGGACGTGGAAAGCTAAAGAGAATTCTGTGAGGGTAAAGTAAGGTCTGACTCCCCCAAGAGTGTGAGAATCCCCCAGGGACTCCCAGACACGGGGATTAAGAAGATGCTGGTGGGTGTGTGATGCTGGAGGACACAGCAGGCCCCACTTCGGTGGCAGCAGAGGGGACACGGGGAGGAGAACAAGGAGAAGAGAGAGCTGGGGCCCTGGGCCCCGGCCTGGGGGGCTGCCCCCACTCGAGGACAGCCGTGGGGCAGCCCGCTCTCGGTTTGCTTTTCCCTGGGCGGTTGTCATCACTCATGGCCCGAGTCGAGCCCTTACTCTCCGGATCACCTCCCCGTGACTTTGACTTTCCACCCGCCTGGTGCTTTTCCGTCCCCACTCCGGATTGTTTTTCCAGGCTCCTTGCGGGAGGAAGTGACGTCATGTGCTTGCCTTGGCTGGGGTGGGGGCAGGGCCCCTGTGGCTGCGTTTGCTTTGAATTAAGTTGATGGTTGTGCGTTGCAGTAGCCAACATCTGGCAGTGAATTCACCAGCCAGCGTCTCACCCTTGATCTCAAACCCAGATGTTGTGTTAATCGCAGACGGGGAAAGAAGAGAAAGCAAAATCCAAGCCACTCTGGGAGAGGCCATGGTTTGGGGAGCAAAGCTGTTAGCCCAAGAATCTTCCTAGGCTCTCCCTCCACGGCTGCCGCCAGCACCAGGGTGAGGGGCGGCGGAGGTGGGGCGGCCAGTCCTGGGGGAGGGCCAGGCCACGGACCAGCCTCCACCACCCATGCCCAGCTCCGGCCCTGGCACGAGCAGGCGCCCAGTAAACATATCAGTGCCTTGATTTTAATTTCTTTCCGGATTCTTTTTGTCTCTGTGTTTTCTCAGCCCTTGGAGTGGCCTGGGAGTCGGGGAGGCCTCTCCCTCATTTGCAGTGGGCTCTGTTCCCTCATGTTCCTGGTGGTCCATTCTGGAGTTCACATGGATGGTGATGCTTAGTGGGGGGGGGAGATGTGTTTCTGGAAGGTTCTCCTTATCTCCTCCTCCTCTGTCCGCTCTTGGCCCTTGGAAACAGTTTGCTTCTCTGTTTTCTCATTTGCTTGTCCAGACTGGACCCTCCTCAAAGGCCTGTTTTGCTACTGATGTTTTTTATGTGCAAGGTCCACAGACGACCTCCCACCCCGAATCCCTTTCTCCACCTTTCCCATTGGGCTTTTAGGGTTTGCCCTGAAAAGGAGGCCTAACCTCCAACTCTGAGTTTGGCATGGAAGCCAGTCCTCCCACTCTGACCTCATGCCTGGGGCAGAAGCAGAAGGTCAGGGGGTCCACGGCCAGAGCTGGCAGGGTCCGCCGTGCCCCCACCCAGCTCTCCCTCCCCTGGGGAGCCCATACGCCCTGTGCAATTCCCCAGCTGGGATGTACGCCTTCACTAGAGCTAGGTGTGTGCCCCTCCAACCCTGAGAGCCAACCCCAGACAGTCCCTGCAGCCCTGAGTAGGGCCACGGCACAGTTCCCTTGGGTCTGGGGACGGGTGCACCCCCGAAAGCTGAAAACCCAGCAACACGACTTCACATCTGGTGGCCTTGGTGCTTTGGGGAAGGTTCTGTGTAAACCTTCCCATGTAGACTGGCCCTTCTTTGCTTCTTGATCTTCACTTTCTTTCCTGCACATAACCTCTCATTTCACAGAGTGGGGGAGGAGGTTCCCAGCTAGAATTGAAAGAGACTGAAGAATCTGAATTCTTGTTGGCATGGACTGACAGAGCCAGACCTGTTGGAAATGGAGGTTCCTGGGTCTCTGCTCTCCCCGGCCCTCTCCCCACTTTCCTGCCCACGTGGCAGCCTCGGGGCCAGTCGGCTTTCTGTTCCTAACCCCACGAGTCTACCATGAACCCTTGATTCAACCAGAGTCTCTTCTTTTCTGACAATTTAAACAAGGAAAGTGTGTCTCTGTGGTCACAAAGCAAACACCTAAGGGGGTGGCATCAAATCAGACTCTGGGATCCTGGCTAGCTTGCTGGCCAGGCATGGTCCTCCATGCACTGAGCAGCCTCGGGTGCGGGAGAATTGGCTCTATGCTTCCCTGCAATGCTGTTTTGCTCTCTCATCCCGAATTAGACATTCCCGACATGCCAGGTGCTGCCTGCCACACACCCTGCCTCTCTTAAGCCCCCATGCAGCCCCAGGAGGTGCCGGTTCTGTTTTCCGTCCCACTTTCGACATGAGCACCTGGGGCTCAGAGAAGTCAAGGACATTCCCCAAGGTCACACAGCTAATAGGTGGCCGCAGCAAGACCGAGCCCCGCTCCTGCCTTTTCCAAATAAGGGCTCACAGGCCCCTCAAGAGCCTTTAAAGAGCCTGATGTACACATCTTAATGCACGGAATAGAACATAACCTTTTGCTGCCCGGAGGCAGTGTTTGCTTATTTGATGCCAGTTGTGTGTTTGTTGAGTGCCTTGATGTGTTAAGCATTCTGCAAGGGAGGGGGGCACTTGAAAGGGTGGGACGCCTGGCCTGAGGGACCAGGTGGACCGTGAAGTCGGTGAAGTTGGCAGCCTTGCTGCTTCTGCACCCCAGGTCTCCTTGGGTTTTGCTGTTTTAATATTATGAGCGGATGACTGTGCTGCATGAAGGGCAAGCTTAGGACAAAGCTAATCTGGCTTTTTTGCTGATTTGCATAAACGTGTTTCACGCAGCTTTGCAGTAAGGACTAGAGGAGGCAGTCAGAGTAGCCGAAGACAAAATCCACCTGTGCTGCTGGCTCAAGCTTCTCAGGTTCAGTTTGGCTCCCTTCGGCAGGTGTTTGTGAACTTCGACTGTTCTGGGGATAGGGTGTAGCTTCTGCCCACTCCCAGGGCCTGGGACAGACAGACATACAAGTGCTTACAGCAGAATGGATAAGAGATTTGCAATATGCCAAGTACTTCGGGAGGACAGAATCTCCCATTGGAAGGTGGGGAAGGATTATTTTAGCTGGGTCATGCAGGATGCGTGGAAGTTCTCCAGGCATGGAAGGGGGCGGGGCATTTGGAGCAGAAGGAACTTGTGTGCTCAGAGGTGTGGACACACCTGCCATGTTCAGGCAGAGGAGTATTATGGTCTGCTGGAGCAGCAAGAGTGGGGTGGGGGGGTTGGGGGGTGAGGGGATTGGGGTGGTTGTCGAGCAGTGGCAGCTGAGGAGGCTGAAAAGGTGGCTGGCTGGTGCCAGATTGCAGAGGGTCACATATTTTAGGCAAAGGCCTTCAGGTGACATGACTATACAAGGATAGCCGGTGGCAGTGGGGGTGAGGGATATAGTTTGGGAGAAAGAGGCTCTGGAAATAGGGGAAGCTGCTACCAAGGTCCAAGCCATCTGACCTAGGGCTTCCCACCCGTGGCTGTGCAGGCCTGGCTTAGCCTCAGAAGCAGGAATCTGTGGCCTCAGCAAGTCACGACTCACCTCCCCCAACACAGAGCAAATAAGAACGGGGTCTGAGCTGGGTGGGGCCATGGGCCAGCTTGGGATGCAGAATGCCATTCTGGGGACCTGGGTGATGGACACAGGGGGCCTTCTGACTCCATAGGAAAGGATAGGCCTGGCCAAGGGGTCCCAAGAGATTTAAGCCACCTGCCCGGGGACTCTGGAGCTCGTTGCAGCTCGGCCTCTCTGTTCCTTGTTTCTCTTCTTTGCTCATCTCCCCTCCAGCGTAACACTCTCCCAGAGTGACCCTGCACAGCTGAGGTGGGGAGGGCAAAACTTTTAAAGCCATTAAAGCAGGCCGCACCATGGGGCGGACAAGCCATGAGATGAACAAAGGAGGCCTTTGCCCAAGTGACGTGGTGAACTGCCGATCTGCGTGGCTTTGGGTCACGGGGAGTAGAGCTGAGTCTTGGCTTCGCTGTCATAGAAAGCCCTGGGATGCATGACCCATCAGCAGTCTCTGCCCTGGCAAACCTTCCGGAACCTTCCCAGCTGGACCTCTTTGCCCTCTCCTCTCTCTTTTGTCATGTCTGCCTTCATGTTTGCCCTCCTTCCCTGGCCTCTGTCCCATAGGTTGGCTGGCTCTGCCCGTGGGTGTTTCCTAACCTGATTCTGTGTGCTTTCGGTTAAAAACTTAATGACCCTAAAAAAGTAAATAAATAAACTACAAAAAAACATTGTGAACTTCCCATAATAACATCATCCCCAGGACATTTTCTGGGATAACTTTTGGGATAAATTAGCAAGACAGCAGGATAGACCTTTTAGATGTAAGACCCCAAACCTAAACAAAGGTAGGTAATAACACCCTGCCTGCGCTCGGCCTGAAAAAGCCTCTTTGCCAGAAGGCTGGGTGGGGGTCATCCATCCTGGATTTAGTGGTTGGGATCACAGGCCAGTGCATTGTTGTCGGCTTCTGCCAGACACCAGTGAATACATCTGGGGGAGGACAAACAGAACCCCCAAAGCTGGCAAGCGTGACCTCAACAGATGACCTGCAGGCAAATCAACGAGGGTGCCTGCTGTCATAGAAAGTTCTGGATAAGGAGGGACCCCGAGCCTCTGCTCCTGGCCCTGGTGCTAAAGAGGGGGTTTTGCTGAAGCATCGCAATGCTGGGCGGGGCCTTGGAGCTTCCCCTGTGGTTCATCCCCCTGTGGTGTCCGTGGAGCAGGAGCCATGCCAAGGCTGGGGTCACCTTGTCCCTCACTTCATAGCCCCGAGATGAGGGGTGCACTCAACCCCTCCTCCCCCCAGCACCCCTCCAGACCCAGAGGCCTCGCCCCACCCCTGGGGGCCGCCCCTCACCTCTGTGTCCTTGTGTGTTGCAGTGATCAGGGCCAAGGCAGTCAGCGAGAAGGAGGTGGACTCTGGGAACGACATCTACGGCAACCCCATCAAGAGGATTCAGTATGAGATCAAGCAGATAAAGGTAAGGCGGCCCCAGGTGGCCCTGAGCGGCAGGTGCAGGGCGCAGAGGGAGGCAGCAGGCCTGGGAGGCTGGAAGATGCTCATTCCCCTTCTCACCTGTGCTGCTGGGGGGGGGGTGCGGCCCCCCACAGGGGCGGTTTCCTGAACCCACACCTGGCTGGATCAGCCCCCACTAATCGATAAGTGTGTGGGAAAGGTATGCACCCACGTCAGTGTTATTCAGGAATGTGTTGTCTTTATTTCGATGACAGTGGCCCAGCCATGGCACCCCGTCCCCGGTTGCTTTTGTTCAGGGGGTTTGAAGGTGATGAGCCCTTGGCCGTTGCCCCTGGGATCCTGGAACTGATGGGAGAAAATATCACCTCAGTACCCAGCACAGCTGCATGGGCTCCAGGCGTTAAGTTGCGAGAAAAGGAATTTGGAGAGAGGAGGGTGCCTGGGGACCGGTGTGGTTAGAGGGGCAGCTGGGGAGACATGGAGGCTTTGGTCTGGGCCTGTTACTAGAGATGGAGCGGGGAGGTGTGTGTGAGGTTTTCCAGGGG
>PVKY010013781.1:0-10865 GCA_004027775.1 Bradypus variegatus | reverse complement strand
GTTCCCTCCTCCAGGGTTTCCTCCACCCGGGTTCCCTCCACCCGTGTCCCTTCCTCCAGGGTCCCTTCCACCCGGTCCCCTTCTCCAGGGTCTTCTCCAGTCGGTCTCCTCTACCCGGTCCACTCCTCCGGGTCCCCTCCTCCAAGGTCCCTCCTTCAGGGTCCCCTCCACCTGTGTTTCCTTCTCCCGTGTCCCTTCCTCTAGGATCCCTCCTCCCGGTCCCCTCCTCTAAGTCCCCTTTACCCGGTTCCCTTCTCCCGTGTCCTCCCGGGCCCCCTCCTCCAGCGCCCGCGCCTCGGGTCCCCCTCCGCCTGGGCCCTGCTGGCTTTCTCCGCGCCGCCCGGCCGTTCGGCCTCGCTCGGGGCGAGGGAAACGGGTTTTCTGCGCTGACATTTGCCTGCTCTTTCTTGGCACCTACCGGGGAAGCGCACGGGCCGCGCCTCACGGGGCTGGCGACGGGGAACCCGAGGAAAGACAGCCGAGCCCCGCCCTGGCCTGGCTCCTGCGCCCCA
Organism: Bradypus variegatus; assembly: GCA_004027775.1. NCBI lineage: Eukaryota > Metazoa > Chordata > Mammalia > Pilosa > Bradypodidae > Bradypus > Bradypus variegatus. The sequence goes on along the minus strand of PVKY010013781.1, from coordinate 10,353 downwards.
TCCCCGCGACTGGGTTTTAGCTTTACTCTGGGAAGCCTCGGAGTTCGAACGACCACGAAAATGGCTATGCAATTGCAAATAGTTAACATTTTGCACTCTGCTACCTTATTGATACTTCGCAAGTTTTGAGTCAGGAGAAAAGCCTTGTTTGTTGTTGCGTATTTACAGTGCAGCGGCTCTCTGGCTATCTTATGGGGTGAGTGGGAATGCTGAACCCCGGCACGGATACGTTGTTCCAAAACGTCTGCTGTCCCTGGGAAGAGCAGTTTCCTATCCACGCATCACCCAGCTTGAGCATCCTAACCGCCCCAACACAGGGCGAGCCCTTTGGTGCACTATGAAGAGCTTCCTACGATCGCTCCTCTCATACTTTTCTTACAAAATAATGTCTGGGTAGTGGAGTCCCGGGTGACCCTACTGTTTTTAAAATGGGCTCAGAAACTTTGGACATAGCCTTCCATTCCAAAGCTTGGCTGCAGTCTTGAGAGGGTTGGGAATCTTCTGTCTTCCTGATAACCTTTAAACATTCAAGTGTGTTTTATCTATAGGAGGTGAACTGCAAATACATAGTAGTTATTTAAGATTTGCACGGTAATAGAATAGTTGATTTCAACACACTTCGATGTAGTTCCAAAATAGAGCACTTTCTGTATTTTAAACTCATGTAGTAAAGTGAAATAGTTAAAAACACATGTGTTCCTCATGAAAGGATGCTTGTTACAGAGGCAGTGCATATGTCAGAGGTGGTTGGCTCTGTTAGGGACAAGAGATAAACCTTCCTGTGGTGTATGCGTGTCAGTTGGTGGTACCAAATCTCAGATCCCATGGCAATAGCAGAACACCTGATTAAGATTCAGAGCGGTGGGTATGTAGATGAGTGCGGCAGTGTGGGACTTCTTTAGGTTCATTCTCAGAAACAGCCATAAAAACATGCCTTAAATCAGAACTTCATTCTGTTGGGATAAATTTCTACATAATGTAAATTCACAAATATGCATAGAAAAGGCGCACTTTAGACATGCTTTATTCCTGCTGAAGTACTTTTTGTTTATTTTATTCTGACGATTTAAAAATCATTCTCTATTAAGTGAGCTTGTCTTTTTTTTTTTTAGAGACTTTTCATGCCTTTGTAATTTTCTCTCTTGCTGGTCGAGGGTGATTCTCCTCATGGTCATCTTGTTTTCCTAGCACCTTTTCTGACTCTTTCTCTCCACTTTATTCTTTTCTGGTTATGTCTTTCTTTTTTCTTCCCTTGCTTTTCCAAGAATTAGGGGAATTATGTGGGAAGATAGTGATTCTTGTTGACATGAGATGTTTTGACTTGCTTATTTGATTGGTAATTCTACTAAGTTTGCTGTTGGATAAAAGTGGTTTTTATTTTTAATTTTATTTTAAAAAATTGTTATATAGATAACAGTTACAAAAAGTAACATTTTGAGGACTAGGCTTTATCAGTAAAGCTTGACATAAAGTGAATGAATACCTTGTATTAGATAGGTTTTTTTTTCCTCTGGTGGAGATGAAATAGAATACACCCAAAACTGTGAGGAAAGGAGTATTTTGGGGAGTTTACTTTTTCTTTTTATTCCTGTTAGAGAGTTTAGACACTGTCCTTTGGCTTCCTCAGTGCTACTTTTTTGGATCCTGTTTGCCTATAACTAACAGGCAAGCTCATGAAGGATAACTATTTTATTTAATTTATATTAAAAAAGAATAAGTTTGCATTTTCTTTGTTAGTGTTAGCTGGGAGAAAATTTAGAATGATCTCCAACTCACTTATCCAACTCGCTTTTCTTATACATGAGAGATTAAGTACAGATTGTAATTTAATTGATTTATTCCAGGTTCAGTCATATTGATGTGATAGAATTAGGGCACCCCTTAGATCCCCTGGAAGTTTAGAAGCTTCCCCGTGGTCTATGTTTTATTCAGGATTAAACAATATTTGAAATCATTGTGAGGTACCATATCGTTTCTCATTCTGCTTCACCCCTTTTCCCTTATTCATTCAACTGAGAAATAAAGATTCAACCTGAACCCTCTGTTTCAGAGTCTGGTTTAGTAGTCTTTGTCAGGATTCTGTCCCCTTAGATTGTTTCAGAAGATGACCTCTTGCATGTGCCTGTCTCAGAAAATGCTTGATCTTCCATGGTGATTGACATGGCATTTGAGAAACATGTAAGTCAGAGTAATTTGGAAAAGTTAGAATTGAAGTTTATTTTGTTATCAGATGTATGTATGAGTGTGTGTGGTCTGTATTTTCCCCCTTTTAAACTCCATTTGCTATGCAAGTCTTTTGACATGTCCAATGGTGGTATGTATTTGGAGAAAACTTTATTTGACTTAAGTATTCCTGTTTGGGAATATTAAAAATTCCAAAAATACTCCAGTAATTTCTTTGAGAATGTATTTACTTCTTAAGCTTACAAGGTTGCCATATGATTTGCAGTTTGGACTCCATGGAGTGTGGAGATCAGCTCTTTCCTCACACTGTTTTGTTTTGAACCACTTGAGTATCAACATTTCCTCCCACGCTTGAAAAAGGTTTTACAGTCTTTTCTCAGTATTTTGTTCAGAATTGATAAATCTGCTGCTTGAGACTTAATTTTTTAAGTTGGCAGGGTTAGGGGTGTGTGCGATTGCATGCAGTGAGAAAATCATCACCAAGATTAAGCTCAGATGGGTAAAATTTAGTTGTAAAGTAAATGTTAAAACCATTAATCAGATATTTGAAAGTATCCATAATAGCTGTGCTCTAATGAACAGACATTAATAGTAAGCAGTAATTAGAAATACTTGGTTTAGCCATGTAAAACTTAGATGTCAGCTAAGGGTAGTAGAAGAAAGACTGATTAAACAGGAAGCTATTTTCGGGGATCCTTAACCGGCCATAACCTGGAAGCCCTCCACTAACGTGCCTCTCCCATCTTTGACTGAATGCTCTGGCCCATTTCAATTAAAATGAGCAAATATTAGTTAAGCTTCCATATATGTACAGTACCGGGATGATGCACAAAACAGGGCCAAGACCCTGCCCAGTAGATGTTCAGAGTCTGGGGTTTGTCCTCCCCCAAGGTGATGTGAACTGGGAGAAAGCAGGCAGTGAGACCCCCCTGCTGTTACTTGGTTCTGGAAGGTTAGGCCTTCCTCCTTCCTCACTGGCGGCTGAAGCTGCTCTGCTCTGTGTGAGAGTGAGATTGGCCACGACAGTCTCTGTCTGGATATGACACTCATTGCAGGAGGGGATATCGCAGCCACGGCCCTCGGCTCTCTCTAGGGGAGGATGGTGAGGGGCCCCAAGGAAGAGAGTGTGTGGATTCTCTGGACAGTGCAGGGATTCTTTTTCTCTTCTTTGATCTCAGAGGTGATTTTAGGAAGTGAAGAGATTTTCAAGTAAAGCCCCATGTCCCAAGATATATCCTTTACCTGCTGAGATTCCATAGGCACTTCCAGTTAATCTTCAGATCCTGGAGTGGTTGGCGAGTGGAGCCTTGGCACTAGGGTGCTGGCTATGGTTGTGGAGATAGAGTACTTCCAAGAGCTGTATAGTTTAAGTTAAAAGTTACACATGTTTATGGTAAAAAATGTAATTCTGACAGTACGGAAAAGTAACAAAAAAGTTACTTTTCCTCTTCTCTCATAAAGTAACCCACTGTTAATGGTTTCTGGAAAGTTTATTATGCATATAGCTGCATGTATACATTATTACTTTTATTTAAAACGTACAAATATTGTACTGCTTGTTTGCTTTTTTGGGGGCTGCAATTTACATTTTCCCCTGAAGTCACACAGATGTTTTCATACTGGCACCTATAGATCAACATATAATTAAAAATGATAGAGTATTTCCTTATGTGGATGTGAAATTTATCTGACTCCTGTTGAGTGATATTTAGGTTGTACCGGTTTACACTAACCAGTACTGTATGTATGTTTGTCACATGTTTTCACCAACATTGGACTTCATAAACTTTAAACTTATTGCCAGTTTGATACATGAAATTTATATCTTGTTTTGGGTTTTCAGTTCTTTGATTATGGAAGAAGGTAAACATCTTTTTCCCTGTGTTTAGTGGGGGAAGGCGATGTGTAGCACATGTTTTGAGATTGAGTAGCTTGATTTGCTCCTCTTCCTGCCTCCTCTGAATGGAGAGGGTCAGCGTGGGGGGTGGAAGCCCTGGACTTGGAGTTAACAGAAGGGAGAAGAGAGGCAGAAGCACTTATGAAGGCAGGATGAGGGAGCTGAGAGTCAGGGGAGATGCATTGGCAGCTCTGCCTCCTCCTGTCTGGTTGCTCCTTCTCACCCCCACCCCGAGGGTCATTGCGTTTCTTGTCATACTGTCATCTGGTTGGCCCATCTTCCCTCTCGGGTGGCAGCCTGGACTGTGGGATTTCAGCTCCTCCAGAGATGAGGGATGCTTAGTTTTCTTATAGGCAGTCCGAGGGCGCAGTGCTCCTGTCTGGCATCCTCGAGATCTGTTTCCTGGTCTCACGCTGTGTGGTACCTTGTTGGAGCCGATTTTCTGCTAAAGCGCTGGAGGCTTGGCATGGCTGACTGGACAGCAATGTGGGAATGTTTCATGGGATCCATGGGCGTTGTCCCTGCTGAATCTTTTGTGTACTTCCTCTGCCTCCAGCTTCACCTTTTTTATGAGATAAGTTATTTTCTTAGTGGACTTGGGAGGTGATTGGTTTAAAAGACTTTTCTCTCTCCCCAGTTATTCTTATATACTCTATTTTTTGTCAGATGACTGGTCCTTGTATTCTCTCTATCTGTAGGCTAGGCCAGTGGTTCTCCACCAGGGGCAGTTTTCCCCTTTTCAGCATAGTTGGCAATGTCTGGAAGCAGTTTGGTTGTCCTACTGCTCAGCGTCCTGCAGTGTAGAGGCAGCCCCCTAAGACAAGGGGCTCTACAGCCCCAGGCATCACCAGGCGGAGGTTGAGAAGCCCTGGTTGGGCAGCCACGGTCCAGGAAGCCTGCAGCACCCCCAGCTGGCTGGAGTCGCCTGCCCACCCGGCTGCAGAGTGGCAGGCGGTGGAAACACTTCATGTAGCCTTATGCTAAACATGGCAAGCTGTAAAGACAGTTCTTGAGCAGTTTTTCCCCTCTTCATTTTGATAGCTTTCTTTTCAGTTTTTTTTTTTTTTTTTTTTTTTTTTTTTTTTTTTTTTTTTTTTTTTTTTTTTTTTTTTTTTTTTTTTTTTTTTTTTTTTTTTTTTTTTTTACTTTCTGTCTTCTCTCTTATCCTTATGGTATAATATAATTAGGTCAAGACTTGGAAGTCCCCAGCCCACTGTTCAAGACGTAAACAGTGATGGGAGCGTATTTTAGGCATTTGGTATGATGACTGATGAGTGAAGGCCCTTTCTAAGGAAGGCAGGAGAGCATGGTGGTCAAGAGGCTAGACTCAGAATCGAGAGTGCTTGGGTGTTTATTCCATCTCCATTACTAGCTAGTTGTCATACACTGGGTGGATTACCTAATTTTGCCAAGCGTCAGTTTCTTAACCTGTAAAGTAGGGATAATGGCATATATCTTATTTTTTAAATAACTTTACTGAAATGTGATTTGTATATCGTACAGTTCACCCATTTGAAGTGTACAGTTAATTGATTTTTAGTATATTCACAGGTTTGTGCAGCTACCACCACAGTCTAATTTTAGGTTGCTTTTGTCCCAAGTAAAAGAGACCTTGGACCCACTGGCTCCCCACCCCTTCCTCTCATCTCATCAGTGTTTGTGACAAACCAGGCCAAGTGCTTAGCCTGGTGCCAAGTAAGTCAGCAGTCAGTAAAAGACTGGGGCAACTGGGGCAGGGAGATACTTTTTTTGTGGCAAACTCCATTCTTGTCATTTCACAGGAGGCAAGGATGGGATAATTGTTTATTGAATGGATATTCGCATGCTATATTGTACAAAGAAATTGTGGCTAGAGATAAAAGATGAAAGTTATTCCTTCAAGCAAGAGATGTATATTCAAGTAGGAGCAAAGAGACCGGTGTAAAAGTAATTATAAAACTAGGCAGAATATAGCTAGTGCTTTCAGGAAGGCATAAACAAAACGTTTGAAACTGGAAATTTGAATAGAAGGGGATTGACTATGTTAGGCTAAGAGGAGCCATGAAAAACTTCTTGAAGGAGGGACCCCCCTGGCCAGGTCCTAGGTGATGGAAGTCTCGGCCTTTTGGCACCTGTGAAGAAGGCTTGGAGAATGCTGCACTCTTTGGGGTCTCACCTCAGGCTGCTGCCACTTCATTGCCTCTGGAAGCTGCACCAGCACCCTTTCTAGTTTGTTGTGAACCTGGGAAGTCAGGAAATACAAAGCTTTAGATTGCTTTCTGAATGTATTAAATAAAGTTTTAATGGCAAAAAGATAGGAGTTTTAATAGGTAGTCTTGTGCTGTTGCTTTGAGTTAGTTGTCTTTTTAGATTTGCCTCTGGCTCCTGATTTCATCCTAGGTAATTGGGTTTATAGAATAAGTAATACTTAGACAAGTGAGGCTCATTTGCACATTTTCCCTTGCTTCTCCAAGGCTTCTACTGGCAATCATAACCTTCGATTTCTCTCCTGATTTTCCTGTCTTTTGCTAGCAGGCACCTCCACCTGCGTGTCCTTAGGGACACCTCCAGGGCAACGTGTCCGAATTGCAGCTGCCTCTCGCTGCTCTTTAGCATCCTCCTGCCTTGGTTCATAATCTAAATACTTTAGCGTCAGCATGGTTCTTACCCAATTTCCCAGCATTTCCTTTGACTTCCTTGTACATTCTCTAAACTCCAGAGAGCACTGAACTACTCCCAGCTCCTTGTTACCTTAGGCCCTTGGTCTCTAGGTCTTTGCATGTGGCTTTCTCTGCTTTTAGGGGTTCCTTTCTGCTTGGCCACATGTCCCAACTCCTGCTTATGACGCATCACGCAGCACCTAGCTCTCCTTTCTTCTCTCAAAAACATGGGTCCATCTCTGTCATAGAACTCCCCACACTGTGTATTGTAATTTGTTTAAGTATGTTTCCTTGCTCTAGATTGTTAGCTTCTTGAGGGTCTTTTTTTTTGTTGTTGTTATTTTGGATCCTAGCATAGTGTTGGCACATAGTAGGTAAGTATTTACGGAACATGTAACTACACACACATACACATATACATGTGACAATCCCCAACTAGAGGAAAAAAGAGGAAAATTAATGCAGTAGTAAGCTCCCAAAATCATTTTTGCAGTTTATTTTAATTTTATTTATAGATTTTTCTTGAGGTCTAATGAAATGCAATAAGATGTACAGATCTTAGGTGTTTACTTTGAGGAGAGGTGACAGTTAAACCCATGGAACCACTACCGCAAAGCAGATCTAGAGCATTTCCACCAGCCCAGAAGTCTCCTTGTTCCCCCTTTCAAATCCATCTCCTTTGCGCCCCCATACTCTGATTTCTAACAGTGCAGATTAGTTCTTTTCTGTTTTCATACAGTCTGTGTTCTTTTGTAGCTGGCTTCTTTTGCTTAACATATTTTTGAGATTCATTACATGTCATTGGCTGTATCAGTAGTTTTCTTGTTATTGCTGAGTGGTATTTCATTGGATGAATATACCACTGTTTATCTTTTCTTCTGTTATTGGACATATAGGCTCCCAGTTTTTGACTGTTATGAATAGTGCTATTATTATCTATACAGGTGGTTTTGTAAACAAGTGTTTTCATTTCTCTTGGGTAAATACTTAAGAATGGAATTGCTGGTTTTATAGGTAGTATGTTTAACTCTATAAGAAACTGCCTTCTAGTTTTTCAAGGTGTTTTTCCATTTACACTTCCATTTTCGATAAGAATTCTAGTTGCTCTACATTCTCGCCAATGTTTGGGCAATAGGTCAGTTTAATTTTAGCCATTCTAGTAGTTGTGAAGTGGTTTCTTGTTATGGTTTTATTTTGGATGTCTTCGAGGACTCATGAGGTTGAGCACCTTTTCATTTGCTTATTGGAACTTAGTGTATTTTCTTTTGTGAAATGACTCTTCAACTTTTTTGCCCATTTTAAAATTTGGGTTGTTTCTCTTTTTATTATTGTGGGAATACTTAGTATAGTCTCGATACAATGTCTTTATCAGATTAATGTATTGAGAGTATATTCTCTTAGTTTTAGCTTTTCTTTTCCTTAACAGTATATTTTGAGGAAGTCCAGTTAATCAATTTTTTTCTTTTATGGATTGTGCTTTTTGTGATCTAAGAAGTCTTTGGAAGTCTTTGTCTACCCAAAGTCATGAAAACATTGTCTTGTGTTTTCTTTTAGAAGTTTCATAGTTTAACTTATACATACACTATGTAAAAGGGCTGTGAGCCATCTCTGATTATTTGTGCGTGGGGTAAAGTAGGGGTGGTGGTTCATTTTAAAAAATACATTTATTCAATTGTTCCAGCACTGTTGTTTGGAACAACATTGTTTCAACTGCACTGAATTGCTTTTGTGCATTTGTCCAGAATTGTCTGCCTTTATACCCATGGATCTATTTCTGGACTTTATAGTCTGTTTCAGTGGTCAATTAGTTTCTTCTTAGGCCATGTCATACTGTCTTGATTATTGTAGCTTTATAGAAAGTCTTCAGTCAGTTAGTGTGAATTCTCTAACATTGTTTGGCAAGTCTAGTTCCTTTGCGTTTTCATATAAATTTTGAAATGTTTGTCAGTTTCTTAAAAGATTTTGATTGGGGTTGTTGAATCTATAGATCCATTTGGGGAGAAATGACACTTTAACCATATTGAATTTGGTGGCCACCCTCTAAGATGACCCCAGTGATTCCTGACTCCTGCTGTTTGCACCCTTTTATAGTTGCCTCACACACTGTTTCGGGGTCAGACTGAGTGATTCATAGAGTATGGCAAAATTGATGCTTTATCACTTCTGAGATGAGGTTATAAAAGACACTGTGGCTTGTGCTTTAGTGCCTCTCTCTGACATCACTTGCTCTGAGGGAAGCCAGGTGCCATGTTATGGAGAGGTCCATTGCCAAGAGCAGTGAAGGGTCTGATATTTTACCCTGCTTGCATTCTAGCAAATTAACCTGCTACGGTTTCCTGGATGCTGATAGAAGACACAAGACTCTTGGGTCAGAGATGAAGGACAGTTTATTGGCTCAGCAGTAGTAGCAGCCAGAGTGTTGGCGATTTCACACCGATTCCCTGAGCTCCAGTTCACACAGGACAACGTGGAGAAGGCCAGATGACATCTGCACTCACAGTGGGAGGAGCACTGAGCATAGGGAAACAGTATTTTTTAATGGGGAGGAAGCATATCTGTCCTTTGCTCGAGAAGAGACTTTATCTTCCAAGTCTGTTCACTATACAGACATCCTTGAAAAGATAGGAACAAAGGACAGCCAGAGACTTGGTCACAAGATGTGCAGAAATGCAAGAGACCCATGGAGTCCTATGGGAGACCCATGTCTCCCAAGGCTCATGAGGCAAAGAACCGAGGCCTTGTGCCAGTAGCTGTGCACGAGTTCAGGGGCAGAGCCTCCAGCCTTCAGTTGTCTGCAGACCCAGCTACAGTTTGACTGCAGCCTTATGGGTGACTCAGAGCCAGACCCACCCAGCTAAGCTGCTCCTGTGTTTTTTTTCCTTTCTTTTTTTTTTTTTAATTGGAGATATTGTAGGTTTACAGAAAAATGCATAAAATACAGTTTCCATGTTAGGCCCTATTATTAACATCTTGCATTAGTGTGGTATATTCATTACAATTCATGCTCCTGGATTCTTTTTTTTTGAATTCAGTTTTATTGAGATATAGTTACATACCATACACTCATCCACAGTGTACAGTCAACTCTTCACATTTCCATCATATAGTTGTGCATTCATCACCACAGTCAATTTTTGATTATTTTCCTTATTCCAGAACAAATAAAAATAAGAATAAAACTAAAAGTAAAAAAGAACACCCAAAGTGTTCCATCCCCCATCCCACCCTATTTGTCAATATTATTTTTGTCCCCATTTATCTACTCATCTGTCCATACACTGGATAAAGGGAGTGTGAGCCACAAGATTTTCACAATCACATGGTCACACTGTGTAAGCTACATAGTTATACAGTTGTCTTCAAGAACCCAGGTTGCTGGGTTGCAGTTCAACAGTTTCAGGTATTTCCTTTGAGCTATTCCAATACACTAAAAACTAAAAAGGGATATCTACATAGCATGGAAGAATGCCTTCCAGAGTGACCTTGACACCATTTGAAATTTCTCAGCCACTGAAGCTTTATTTTGTTTCATTTCTTGTCCCCTTTTTGATCAAGAAGATTTTCTCAGTCCCATGATGATGCTGGGTCCAGGCTCATCCCCAGGAGTCATTTCCATGTTGCGAGGGAGATTTA
>PVKY010013780.1:0-10867 GCA_004027775.1 Bradypus variegatus | reverse complement strand
ACTCCCATTGCCCCTGGGGTCTGGACACAAAGAAAAGGGTTATAACCCCAACAGGAAGAAGTGGGGTTAGACATAAGGCAGAACTTTCCTTTCAGTGTGGAGGTTAAACCGCAAAATGGTGAGGCTCCTTTCTCTAGCGGGCCTGGGGGTGGGCTGGGTAAAAGCAGGCCCCTTGGAGGAGGGCGATTGGTGGACAGCCTCGCAAGGACCCTCCAGCCCTAAGATCCCAGCATGCTTCTACCAGTCTGGGGTGAGGTCGTGCTGCCCCTAAGGATTACTGCCACTGAGATCCAAAGCAGCCCTCAACCCTCCCCACTGCCAAACAGAAGGGTTTAGACACAAACCCAAGGCCAGCTGGCGGTGCTGCCCCTGTGTCTACAACAAATCTGGAGATGATGCAGGGGAGAAGGCTGGGCCCACATGGCCTCCGCGCTATCCAGGGCTGGAGGGAAGGGCCTCTGAACTGGCTGCTCAGCACCCTGAAGCCTGATGATAAGCCGGAAACAGAAGCCCTGAAACCTAGACTATTCAGTCCCCCTGAAATCTTTGGTCTCCTACGAGGTCCACCTTTCTCACTCATCCTACCCCAACCCCGGCCCAGCCATCCCCCTCCCTGGCTTCTTCCTCCGGGCCTCGGCCTTGATAACATGGCCCCCCTTCCTCCATCCTTACCTTTCTCCCCCATCTCCTCTCCCTCAGGCTGAATATGGGGCTGGAGAGGCAGCCCCCACCCCACAGCTGCTCTCAGAAGGTTGGGGGAGGGGGATAGACCCAGACAAGGTTGGGGACCCCAGAAGGAAAAAGGGCAGGGTGAAAACACAAGTGCACAGGGGTGCTGAGGCTGGGCAGAGCTGTGCAGGGGTGAGTTTACGGGTAAAAGAGTGAAAAGGGACAAGGTGGGGGGAAAGGTAGTTCTTACAAAAGAACTCCTGTTAGCCTGCAGGGTGCACACACATTCCCTGCCCTAATCCTTTTTTTTCCAAATGATGTCTGCAACACCCAGAAATGTTTCCTATGGTGGGAAATCTACACCCAGACCTTGCCATTAACCCCATTGGGGTGGGAGGCATCCCCCAGTGTCCAGAAAGAGGAATAGCAGGTAAGAATGGCCGATGGGGGCTGAAGCCTCCATAAGTGCTGGGACGCCCCCCCCAACACACACACACAAAATCATGCAAATATGCACACACACCCTCCACACCCACACATGCAACGTACCATAGTGTTAAGACACACCACATACGAACACAGGTGACGCACATATGCCACTTACACACACACACCCCCAACACTGTGTTTGGCTTTTAGAGTAATCAACGCCCATCGCCTGCCTGGAAGCCCACTTGAACCACTGGTTTTTTACAATAAAATAGTCGGTGGCAATGGAGAGCAATCAGGCCCGTGGTGGGTGGGCACTATGGCCCTCCACACTAAGGTCAAGCTCCATTCTCCTCTGTCACAGCTGGAGCAAGAAAGGGGGAGTGCTCCTGCCCCTCAGAGGGGGAAAGCGTGGCGGCAGCAGGCCTCACACCCAGCTCCCCAGCTCCAGGCACCTCAAGGGCAGCCTGGTTCCTGTTGCCCCTGCCACAGTCCCCCACACATCCTGCCCACCCCACCTGCTCTCTTCCTGCCATGTCCCTGAGCAACCCCCAGTCCCCAACCATCCACCCAGCACAGGATTTTTAGGACATCCTTCCCTTTCTGGAAGTTTCCCTCTGCATCTGTGGCTGGTTTCCTTCAGGACTGACTGCCAGGCGGTGCTGTGCTCCCCTCTCCTGACCCCTAAGGGGAGGTAGGACCTTGTCAGAGGGAGATGCCAGGCCCAGCAGGGACCCAGGCAGACATACAATGAGCCTGCAGGACAGCGACAGAGAAGGACACCACACTCTTGCAGCCTTGCTGCCTCGGACCTTCTCCCATCAAGGGCCCAAGCTAACTGACCAGAAGCATCTGGCCGCTTGAGGCAGCTGCTGCCCCCACCACGCCAGCCCCCACCCTCTTGGTGGGAGAGAGCCCCACTCAGAGGAGCCGCCCCACCCCACCTTCAAGCCCCAGGGAGAGGGGCTCCCGGAGCCTCCACTCACAAATATCAGCCCCAGTTCCCACACGCCTTACCCACTGCCTCTCTGCCCACCCCCAGCAACTCCCATAGCACTTTCTGCCACTGCCCAAGGCAGGCAGGAGATCAGAAAGCATCTGTCTCCAGGTTGCTGATTTCAAGGGCCGGCCACACATGTGGGCAGCTGTGCAATGTGCATGGAGCACACTGAATCCCCCGAGCCAAGGGAAAAGTCACTTTAATAGCAACTACCACTCTGACTGGCTTCTCAAGAAGCAGCAAGAGCCAACTCCTGTTCTTTCATTTGGAACCAGTGACTGGGGGTGAGGGGAAATGGGAGGAGCTGGGGGAAGGTCCTGTCTGACTCTGGGGTCCCCGCAGGAAGTGCTGCACGAGGTCTAAATTGTCTTGAACGTAAACCGAAAACACAGGAGAAGGTGACCTCTCAGACTCCCTCCTGTGCCATAACATGCCTGACAACAAGGACATGATCTCACAGACGACTCTGACCAAAGGACCCCAGAGGGAAACTGAGTCAAGCAGTCCCCAGCTCTGCCCAAGCACCTCTGCCCCTTCCTCCCCACCCCACCCAAAGTAACCAAAACAGGACTCTTCAACCCAGAATAAACAGGCCCAAGAGAACAAACTTCTAAGGCAATGATGTGTGGTTCTTGACTGGAGCTTGGTTTGCGGAAAAAAAATATTAACAGCTATAAATGACATTTGGGAAACAATAGAGGAAATTTGAATATGTACTGGGAATTAGAAAATATTAGGAAATTATTAATTTTATGAAATGTGATAAAGTTCTTTTGATCATGTTGGAAAATGTGTTTTTAGAGATGTTATGTTTAGTTAGGAGTGAATATCATGATGTAATTTACTTTAAAATGGCTCTGCAAAAACAGTAGTAGATGAAGAAAATAAAGAAAAATATTAGCAACTGCTGAATGTAGGTGATAGATATATGGATGTTTATCATACTATTCTTCCTATTTGTCCATATGCCTTTGAAGATTTTCATAATAAAAAGTTAAAACAGAAACAAACCCCAAACACCAAACACTTCTTTAAAAAGGAGGAAAAGAGTCAAAGGAATGCTTCCAGGTCTCGTGGTACCTGTGGCAAACCTGGATTTTCGCTGCTGTGTTACTTCTAGCAGAAAGGAAATATGCACTGAAGCCGGAGAGCCCTGAGTCAAGGCCCGCCCAGCCCCTCCTCCCTGCCTGGACTTATTTCCTCAGGGTTTTTGTATCTGTAAAATGGGAAAAATAAAACTATCCTCACCAAGTTGAGAAAACTCAATGAACTTTTAAATGTGGAAGTTCCTAGCACCCAGTGGGCCCTCCCTCCACAAGGATTCATTTTTATCCTTTCTTTGCATCTTCTGTACTTGGGAACAAAATGAGGCAAAGAGACCCAAAATTTAAGGAGGGATTTCTGCTTCCAGGAAAATGGAGTAGATGTACTCTCCCCTATTCCTCCCACTAAGTACAACTAAAAACCCTGAATATTATATGTGAAGCAAACATAACACTCTGGAAGGTGGCAAGAAGAAGGCAGCCCAGCCAGGGATCTTAGTACCCAAGGAACAGCACGGCGGTGAGGTCCCTGAGTTTTCTTTTTGCCTCATATATTCCAGAGTTGGAGGTTGCAACCCATCAAGGCCAATGGGTGCAGACACAAAAAGCCCCAGAAAAGGACTAGGAAAGGGGCAGCTAGAAAGATAGAAACCTTTTAGACAATAACTGTTCTACTCCTGCCAAACACCACAGAAAAACAATGGCCTGTCCCCGCCTGTGCCAGCAAAGGTCAAGTGGAAAGCCTAGACTTCTGCCTTCACCAGACTGTGAAGAGGGACCTGAGCCCCATCTGGGGTGGTGTGAGAGAAGGCCATGTTGGAAGCTGGGACTTTCTTCCTTACTGGCTGGTAATGAGCCCCCTACCCTGGTTGTGTCAGTGGAGACGTGGGGGACCTGGACTTCGACCCCAGATGGCAGTAAGAAGACTCCCCCACTCCCTGTAAGGGGGTATCAGAGGAGGCCTTTGTGACAGAGGTGTCCAAGTGTCAGAGTCAGAACTTTCACCACTGCCCAGGAGTGAGGAGGTCGCTGACCCCGTGGTGCCAGCGGAGAGCACGTGGTGAGCCGAAATTCAGTCCCTGCCCAGCAGTGAGGAGGAGACCTTCTCAGAACTGATGGAGGCCAAGGGGGAACCTGGACTTCCACCTCTACCTGAAAGCAAGGAGGCAAGGTCTCCTCTCCCCCTTCCAAGCCCGTGAAAACAGAAGTTCACATAAGATTCAGAGTCTCACAACATAAGACAAAAGCATCCAGCTTTCAATCAAAAATCATTTACCATACCGAGAACCAGGAAGATCTCACACAGAATGAGAGGAGATAATCAGTAGTTACCAACTCCAAAATGACAGAGATATTAGAATCACCTCACATACATTTTAAAGCAAACATGATAAAAAATGTTTCAATGAACAACTGGGAATGCGCATGAAACAAATGGAAAATAGAAACCCTCAGCAAAGAAATAGAAGATATAAAGAAACACTACATCCAACAACAGCAGGATACACTTTTTTCTCAAGTGCTCATGGAACATTCTCTAGGATAGACCGTATGTTGGGGCACAAGGCAAGTCTCAACAAATTTAAAAATATTGATATTATACAAAGATATAAAGAAGAACCAAATGGAAATTTTAGAACTAAAATAATGCAATAACCAAAAAGAAAAAGCTCAATGATGGACTGAAGAGCAGAATGGAAGAGACAGAGGAGAGAATCCGTGAACTTCAAGATAGAAATTAATCCAAACAACACAGAGAAAATAGACTTGAAAAACACGAACACATCCTTGGGGACCTGTGGGAAAATAACAAAAATCGAACATTCATATCATAGGGATCACAGATGATAAGGAGAAAGAAAGTGGAGCTGAAAAAATATTTGAAGAAATAATGGCTGAAAACTCCCTCAATTTGGCAAGAAACATAAACCTACAGATTTAAGAAGCTAAGTGAACCCCAAACAGGATAAACCCAGAGAAATCCACTCCAAGACACATGATAATTAAACTTTTTGAAAACTAAAGACAAAGGAAAAAATCTTGAAAGCCACCACACCCAAGGGTGAATCAACTGTGTTCCACAGAGAAAGAATTTTAAAGACAGAAGGGTCTTTCAAGATCATCTGGGGATCATCATGGAAAAACTGAGGCCCAGAGGTTACTCTTCCAAGGCCACCCACCTAGATTTCTGCCTAGGATTCTTGTTGTGGTCCCATGTCCTCCTCTCACAGGCAGAAAGCACATTAGCATGAAGGGTAAACATGGCAACATCTCTGCCTTCCAGATAATTCCCAGCAACAAATATCTCCAGATTTAAACCCCCCAGGACCAGGGGCTGGTGCAAATCCCAAGTGGCAAGAAATAACTGGCAGTCTAGGACAACGCTGGAATAGGATGCGAGCTCTGCTACCCCCTTCCAACTTCCAGCATCGTCTAGACTCAGTCGTCCTTCTAGGGATCAGTCGTCTGCATTCTAGAAGTAAGAAGAGGCAGCCTCAGCTCTTAAAGTCCACTCCAAGGTGTTTCTCACTGGGAACCTCCTGTATACCTTCTCCCCCACTGCCACCATTCATCCCCCAGGAGGTACTACAAACATACCCAAATGCTATCTTCATATCTTTTTCTCTAAGACAAGCCTCCACCTTTGGGCCACAGAAAGGAAATTATCAAATGTGAGCTGTACCCAAGGAAGTCCAGAGTCTCCCAGCCAGCCAGGGTTCCCTTCCAGGAGCAGCACTCAGGCAGAGGAGAGAAACCAGCCCCATCAGACCTCCTCTGCATCAGACACCACGTATGCCCCGGCTCAGATCCCCCTAGACTCACTCATCGTGGAGGCTCTTGGCCCCACGTTCCACACCAGCCTCTGCCACAGCAACTGACTGCACACAGGCGGCCCCTCCAGCTCCTCAGGACTCTGAATCACTGGCACAGACCCACAGAACAGACCTAACAAAGCAGCGTCAGACATCCTAAGAGATGTGCAGACTCAAGGAGACCATCAGAATGACACTCAGAAGCTTTTGAGCAGAGTTGACTGAAGGGATGTTCATAGAGGTGTGGCAGGATTAAAGAAACCCACAGGGAAGTTAAAGCCCTCGGGGAGTTGCACAGGTAGGGGTATATTGCCACCCCAAGGCAAGCAGGGGCAAAGAGAAGAATCAGGGTCCCAGGAGCCCAGTGGAAGCCGGAGCTGAGGAGGGGGATGCAGCCACTAACAGAACCATGAGCAGGAAGGAAGCAGGGAAGAATTACCCCAACCTCTCTCTCCTCCCACCCTCGTCTCCCACAGGTGCCTCCCATTGGCCAAACCCAACCAGAAGGCAGTAAGCAATAGAATCCACACAAAAGTGAGCTTCTCCAGGGCATGGAACAGAGTAAGGAAGGGCAGAGAATGGATGCATGTTGTGGGGAGCACACGGCACTCAGGCGAAAGCGGCAGTCAGGGACAGGGGACACCTATTGCACAAAGCTACTTACACCCCAAGGCCCAGAACCACAGGCCTGGCACACAATTGCAGGACGTGGGAACGCACCCACAATCTCACAGCTGTCCTCTGCACCTTCTCTTCCCCATTAGAACAGGCTTGGTGTGTCCTGGGGGGAACTGCCTGCAAAGGGGAAGCCAGGGTGCCCCCCTGCCCCTGCCCTGGGTGCCCAGGAAAGAGGGCTTCTCTCTCAGCATCAACAAACCCTCAGGACTCAGAGCTCTGCTGCCAGGCTGGGCTGGCCCCTCACTCTGCCAGGAGCCCAGTACTGAAGATAATTAAATTTCTTTTCCTTCTCTTGGCACAGGGCCCCCAGACAATGCAAGGAAGCACTTCCCCCCAGCCCCATGCCAACTCTTCCTGGCCTTCATCCTCAAATGCAGCATCCCCACGGCAGGGCCAGTCCCTGGAGGCTTCCTGGCAGACACACTGAGGCAGCAGCCAGCAGAGTCCCTGCCGCCAGGGACTTCCTGTCAGGGACTCCCCTCAGCCCACATGGAGAGCACCACTGGTCGGGACTCAAGTGGAGGGCTCCTGCAGTTTCCCTCACACCACAGAAGGCAGAATGTGCCCAAAGGGAGAAAGAGCTGCGGGCCCCGGGCAGCTGAAGGGAGGGAGGGCCAGCTCCGAGAGTGGGGCGAGCCTCCATGAGCCGCTTCCTTGCTTCTCAGCCTTGCAGATCTGCTTGAGGTTTAAGGCAGGACCAGAGCTAGGAAAAGTGATATCAAGAAATTGTAGCAGAAGAAAGGGCAGGAGGAAAAGTTCCCAGGAGGCAATGTCTACAAATCCCTGGATTAGAGGGGTGCTGGCGAGATACAGCCACCTCAGATCTGAAATTAAAAATCAAATTTGCCACCTCATCCTCTCTTGCTCTCTCTGACCCCTCTCTGTGAATAAAATAAAAGAAGTCAGCCACCAGGATACTTAAGATCATACCTCATTAAAGCTGAAAGGGATCTCAGAGACTTATAGATGAGGAGACCCAGAGAGGGAAAGCAACATGTCCAAGGTCACACAGCAAGATGGTGGCAGCACCGGGGCGAGAACTCCACATGTCTGTAAATACCGAACACTGACTCCATGCCAGGTTGTCTTCTAGGTGGTGAGGGCGCAACAGTGAACAGAACAGACAGATTCCTGCCCTAGTGGAGCTGACAATCTAGAACAGCACTACCCAGTAGAACTTTCCGTGGTGATGGAAATGTCCTATATCTGTGCTGTCCCACACAGCAGCCACTAGCCACACATTTGCTTCACTATTTTTCAGCCCTGATGAGTGGTGCATACACATTTAGGATTGCTCCGTCTTTTGGGTGGACTGCCTTTTATCATTATGCCACATCACTCTCCATTCCTGGTAATTTTCTTTGTTCTGAAGTCCACTTCGTCTGATATGAATAAACCCACTCCTGCTTTCTTTTGATTAATATTTGCATGTATATACTTTTCCATCCAGAAACTGAATTTTTAATTTTATTTAATTTTTAATTAACTTAAATCTAAGTTAAAACCATGTGTGCCCATTAACTACAATATTGGACAGTGCAGTTCCAGAGAATTCAGTTCAGCAAGCTCTGTCTCCACTCTGCCAGAAGCTAAGCACAGCAACTCCTCCACCCGAGGAAATGCTGCCAGTGACCATCCCACTGCACTTCTCAGAGGCTCCCAGGTGGTTCTGAGCCAGCGTACCCCAACCCCTCTAGCCAAGATGGAGAAACTGGTCCCTGACCCGGCCCCTCTTCCGGAGACCTCAGAAAAGACCTCAGCTGGAGATGTTCAGAGAGCAGAGGAGACTGAGCCGGCCACTTCTGAGGGCAAAACTTCATCTCTGTCCTTGCTCCAGGCAGGCTCTCCCTCCTCTCCCCAGTCTCAGTGGTTGCCTCTAGAAATACTCCAGACAACACCAGGAACCCCCCAACAGGGCAGCCTGCCCCATCTCATTCTGGTCCTCACTCTGCAGGGAGCAAGAATGACTGTAATGGGTTATTCAGGGTCTTTGTGGGGGGCTGGGGAGTCTTATTTTCCTGGGTTGGCCTAGCCCAATTCAGCAGCAGCTGGAAATGACAAAGCAGAAGCAAAAGGAAGGCCTCCACGAGGCTTGGTTAATTAAGATACCTTCTTTGCAAAGCCAGCAATCAGAATCCAAGGCTGCCAAGGCCCTCTCAGGCCAAGGGACCACCTCTCTCCTCTGGGCTCCACGCACCCTCCTTCTCAGTGCATTGTTTGTTACTTGTCATCTTGCCCCAGGACAGGCATTTCCTCCAAGGAGCTTGGGAGGCTGTGGGCCTCCTCCCCACACACACAGCCTCATGGAGGCTGCCCCTTTCCTGCCTGCTGTAACACTGGGCCCAAGGCCAGCTCAGAGCTGGTTCTCAGTGGATGGTGATGGGAGGGGAGGGGAGGGGAAGGGGAGAAAAGTGAAGGAAGAAGAAAGGGAAGGAAAGGGAAGAGAAGAAAGAAGGAGATGAAGGGAAGAGAATGAAGCCATGCAGGGTCATCAATGGTCCTGCAAGTTAAGGGCCGAGGAGAGGCAGATGCACAGGGGAAAGGCTCCCAATGTCCTCTTCACCATTACCTCCAGGCTGGAGCGCTAATGCCTGTCTAGACCCCCTCAGTGCCCACTCCCATCCCCCCCCCCACATTCTACAGCCCTTCCCATGATGACTAAGACGCTGAACCTGGGTTCCAGTCTCAACGCCATTTGACTTTTTATCTGCTTGTCTCACAACAGCACCTTCTCCTAACTGTCATTCTTGCCCTTGCATTGGACTCTTTTCCTCAGTTTAAGACAGCTGGACCCTGAGGCAGGGAGTAGAGAAGAGAAGAGGGGCAAGAACAGGGAATGGAAATGCCCCAGAAGGGTGGGGGTACCTGAGCCCTTAGAACCGCCACATTGCACCAAGCACAGCTCTACTTTAATTCACACATTTTATTTCATTTTCTTACCAAATAAACTCTCACAATAATTCAGGAGATGATTCAGTTCAGGCAGAGTGGTGCACAGATCACATCAGAAAATGACTGATAGCCTTGATGCAGAAATTGCATTTATCATTCAGGCAAATAAAGTGTGGAGACATACACTCAAGATAAAGGTTTTGTCAGCGACGGAATGCACAATTGACCTGAAGTCTCCTCACAAATGAGGCACCAGCCCAGGTTCAAGACCAAGATTGAAATGCGGAACAGAAGTGTATGAGGAATCAAGGGCCAGCGAAGGCCAGCGGGCAGGGTGGAGGCAGATGCGTCCCACCAGCAGGCCACACCTCCACCAGCGGGAGGGAACCAGATGGGGGGCTGCCAGTCAACAAGCCCTGGGGATCTACACTGAAAATTCATGGCCAACTGCTCCTATAATTTACCAGTTTGGCTGGAGAGATGCATTTTTGAACTCCAGTGAGAGACTTTGAAAATCACTCTCAACCCTGGCTCTCCCACCCCTGTCTGAGATGAATTAAAGGGAATTATGCACATAAACCCCACAGATCAAGGGGACACCCACTCTCCTTCAACTGCCTGCAAACTGAGTAGACAGATGAAGTTCATAGCATAACAGGCATCCAGGCTGGAGAAATAACATAAAATCGAAATGCAGAGATTGATGGCTACTGTCACAAAGCCTTTCCAAAGCTATGGTCCGTAAATTGGAATTACCTTCAGTGGTAATGCAAAGGTGGTAGTTGAATGGCAGCTGCTGGCCCAGTGGAGTCTTTGGGGAAGGACTCCAGGCCCACCTTAGAATTACACATGGGTCTAAGCAAGGGGGGCTACAGTCCTAACTGGGGACACCCAGAGCAGAGGCATCCACATCCCAGGGTTTTGGCTTTGATTTTAAAGGACTCCCTGTCCCCCTAAGAAGGAGACCCTGAGGTGCAGAGCTGCTGAATAGTCAGGTCACACACAGACCCCTTCACCCAGAAACTTCCCACCAAGGGCCCTGTACCTTCCACATTAACACGGCACTAGCTGGCACCCAGTAATGTCCGTGAAAGACAAGACATGGCACTACTTCACCCCAAACTTGACCCAAACTTGCCCCAGCCTCATTCTTCTCTGGCAGGGCCCAGGCCCCCAGGCAAGCCAAAGACAGGAGGCAGAGGACAGGCTAGTTCTAGAACTTAGTTCTGCTCAGACATTGGTCCAGGCCAAGGGCAGCTGACAGTCAGGAATACAGAAGTCTGGGTTAGATTTTCAAACTCAGGGACTGATATATCTCAGGCAGGGATACCTAGAGAAGGAGG
>PVKY010013779.1:0-10871 GCA_004027775.1 Bradypus variegatus | reverse complement strand
ACTCTTAGTTGCTCTTGGGGCATTTGTCCTCTCTTAGCTTCTCCAGAGCAAAAGTTGGCTTTCAAAGGCCGTCTCCAAAATGTCTCTGTAAGCTGAAGCTCCTCTCTCAGTTCTAGTGCATTCTTCAAAGTGTCCCTCTTGGCTGTAGCTCCTCTTCAAACATCATTCACAGCTGCACTCTGTTGCCTCTGCCCATCAGCCCATTTATATGGTTCCACTGATCAAGGCCCACCCTAAATGGGTGGGGCCATGCCTCTATGGAAATTATCTCATCAGAGTTATCACCTACAGTTGGGTGAGGCTCATCTCCAAAGAAATCTAATCAAAACTGATAACGTCTGCCCACACAAGATTACATCAAAGATAATGGCTTTTGAGGGACACAATCTATTCAAATGGCACACTCCCCAACCCCTGCCTGGGCCTTTGCCAGGGCCACCCTCACCTTACCAGAGAGCCAGGGCCCCACTTCTCACCCCCAGCCTCAGGCCTGGGGAGAGGAACCAAAGGCAGACTGCAGAGTCTGGGTGAGCCTGTGGCTCCCAGCAGGACAACTGGGGCACAAGTTCTAGAGGGATGAGAGCTGGCACAGCTGATGTTTTGCACAAGTTGCCCTCCCAGCCACATGAAGTGGGCAGCCAAGCAGCTCAGCTCAGAGGACATGGCATCTCAGAGTGGCAGGAGGGCTGGGTGGAGGCAGCCCAGGGAATTTGCTTGCAGAGTAAAGGAGGTGAGCTCTGGGCTCCTTCCCCTAGGCCAGCCCAGAGGAGGGAGAGAGAACCTGGGACAGTCCCCTGCAGAGAGCCGGGCATGTGAATTCAGTCTTTGTGCTCCAGAGAAATCCTACACAGCTCTCTCAGCCCAGCTGTTGGATGCACCCCAATTGTCAGTGTGGCTTACAAGGCCAGGCCCATCACCCCATTTCGCAGAGGAGACAAGGCCCCAGGGTGTGGCCAGGCCCCTTACCCACTGCCCCACTGCTCTGCAGCCTTTCCTCGGAGATGTGGAGGTTCCATTGAGGGCCCAGAGAGGGCTTGCGTGCATTTCAACAGGCCAGAACATCCACTCGGGGGTTGACAGGGAGGCAGGGGCCCTTCTCAGCTCCTCTAGGCTGGGTTCCTCAGCCTCGGCTGGCAACTGAGGCGGTTCCCCGAAGCACACCTGAGGGAAGGCTCAGTGGTGGGTGCCCACTCTGCCCGGGTTCCGTGGTGCCTGCTTGGCGCCCCGCCGCTGCCAGCCTCACACTGGCTTCTCTGGTTGCAGTCCGTGTATGACCGCCAAGGGATAGTCACGATGACACCCGCCGTTCCTGGGAGCCCAAAGGGCCCATTCCTGGGCATCCCTCGAGGTACAATGCGAAGGCAGAAATCAATAGGTAAGAAGTGTGCCCCCCACCTGAAGAGGTGCCCCTTGGCTTTGTAGCGCAGCCCTCAGAGCCCACTGGGGTGCTGCCCCCAGCACCCTCCCCGGTTGCCTTGATACTGCTGCCCTGAAGCCCCCTTCCAGGCCCTCCCACTTAAGGGCGAGCAGGCACCTGGCTCACCTGCCAGGCAGCCATTTGGGTGTCTGGGCTGGATAAAATCTTTGTGCCCCGATGCCTACAAAACCGGGAGTGGCTTCTCTAACTGTGCAAGCAGGGTGAGGGGTGACGGGGCCAAATGGGAGGAAAGGGTGGGTGGTCAGGAGCGAGCCTGGGTTGGTACAGGCAGGCTGAGCTGCTTCCCTAGTTCCTACGCTGACCCTACTGCCATGTTTTGTAGGATAAGCTCAACAAGACGTGCTTCTAAGGGTGGTGGGGTCAGATCCTTGAATTCTCGTGAAATAATGTACTGTGTCTTGTATCAAACTGATCTTTCTCAGTGTCACAATTATTCCCGTTAACTGTTCCAGGCATGATAAACGTTACCCTTTGAAACAGCCCCTCTGTGAGATAACCCAGCCTTGTTTTTACCATGTAATCCCATAGATGCTCAGGCCACTGCCAGTCCCCAGGGACAGGGGCAGAGAAGGGACTGTGCGGAGGGGGCAGTCCCCTTGACCCCCTTCCCGGGGGACACTGCTCTTCCTGTTGTTTGGAGGCTGCCTTGTCTGTGACTAGCTTGAGGCGGATGGCAGGGTGGAGTAGCTAAAGAGCAAGGTATCGTGGACACAGCGTCGCCATGACTAAAACTCTGCCGGCAAGCTCGGGGCTGCTGGCAAGGTCGCAGCTAAGCAAGCGCTGTGGGGTTACTGGCTCTGTAACTGGTTAATAACCACTGGTTTCCTCCTGTCAGACAGCAGACTCTTTCTGTCAGGTTAGTGACCCCTTACAGTTTTGAGCTCTGTACTTGGAATGTAACCCAGTTTACTCTAGAAGGTGTATTCTTAAATTACTACTCCTCGGGAATACAATTGTCAGCCAACCTAGCTGTGGCACACGATCAGTCAAGAAAGCCTTTAGCAGCTCGCTGTGTGTGACACCAAAATATCCTTCCACGAGGAGTATGTCAAATTTGGAATACCCTTATCGAATGGAGATTTCTATTGGAGATTTCCAATTTCTATTGGAGATTTCTATTGGATTCTATTGGAATCAATGATTGTAGTTTGTCATAGGAATCCTTCTGATTGCAAGTAATTCCTTTTGCTCTGAGGACCCTGCATGCTCTGATGTGAGATACTAGCCCCTGTCTGCCTGTTGTGTGCCTCTGTGTTCCTGCTTACTCTCCCGGAGTGCTCTGTTGATGTTTCCTGTCTTTGCTGGAAAGAGTCTATAAAATCACACCCAGCCAACACACACAGAGGACGCTCAGGCGAGGAAGCTGGTATGGCCCAGTCGGGTCCGACGAGGCCAGGACACTCAGCCGTCATAACCCTCGGCCACCGTCTCTTGTGCAGGCAATGTCCTGGGATTGGGATTAGGTCGAGTCTTAGAACTCAACTTTGACCTGCACCAAGTCAGTCCTGATCATGGCAAACTGTTGCACCCCTCCCCCAGTTCCAGAGCCTTCCATAGGCAGATCCGAAAGGGGCTCACCAGCCCACAGGTGGAGTGTGTGCTCGGGATCCTGCTTCTGGCCTGAGAGGGCATCTCTGGGTGGAGGCGAGCTGGGCTCCTGCCCCTCTGGGTGGGTCTCGTGGCCAAGATGGCCCTTTCTCTGAGCCACCGCCCTTCTGAGGATCCCACTGAGCTCCAACACATGCTAAGCCTGGCACCACCCCCCAGGGGGTCAAGCTACACGATGGTGATGCCAGCTCTCCTCCCAGCACACACAGGGCCATGCTGATGCCCACACCCAATGACCATGGCTGCTGCACTAACTCCCAGCATGCACGGACTTTGTACTAACCCCTGATGCCCATGGAGACTGCACTAACCCCTGTGCACACAGACGCTGCACTAAGTCCCGAG
This sequence comes from Bradypus variegatus, assembly GCA_004027775.1. Lineage (NCBI taxonomy): Eukaryota > Metazoa > Chordata > Mammalia > Pilosa > Bradypodidae > Bradypus > Bradypus variegatus. Next base: position 7,480 of record PVKY010013779.1, on the reverse strand, counting down.
GCTCCCCTGACAGCGGCCCAGGCCTCCGTGTTCCTGTACCATTAGAGCACGCAGGCAAATGCGGGGGCCCCTCCAGCCCATCACCATTTGCCCTCGTTTTGGATGGACAGCATGACTACAGACTCAGAACCCAAGACCCCAAGACCCCAAAATCACCCTCAAGGGCTTGGCCAAGGCTGAAAGGGTCACAGAGGACGCTCCTGCTGGAGCCCAGTTGCCACCTCCAGCACGTGTGCACACACACGCTCACGGAGAGCCCAAGGAGGCTGGGGCCCCGAGTGAGCCTGGGGAGAGGCACGCGGCTCCGTGCCGAGGGCCCCTCACACAGGGCTGGGTGCCCCAAGGACCTGCCCGGTAGCTGCCGTCTCAGCAGCACACACTCACTGCATCTGGTGACTCCTTTCTCTCTATTCCTTTGCTTGCTTTTGGCTCAAGTGAGCCAGGAAGCTGACCGCTTGGCTTTGTGGCTTGTATGTGCCTTGTGGGAAGTGTGCGTTGTAGTAGCGCGGAGTGGGCAGCGACGTGGTGTCTCGTGCGACCCTAAGCAAACAGGGCCCTTGCCCAGTTGGAAACTAATCTGCCTTCCCCTTCCAGGCATCACGGAGGAAGAGCGGCAGTTCTTGGCACCACCGATGCTCAAGTTCACCCGGAGCCTGTCCATGCCTGACACCTCGGAGGACATCCCCCCACCGCCGCAGTCCGTGCCCCCATCCCCACCCCCACCCTCCCCCACCGCTTACAACTGCCCCAAGTCCCCCACTCCAAGGGTCTATGGGACCATCAAGCCCGCATTCAACCAGAATCCTGCGGCCAAGGTCTCCCCATCCACGCGGTCCGACACCGTGGCCACCATGGTGAGGGAGAAGGGGCTGTACTACAGGAGAGAGCTCGACCGCTACTCCCTGGACTCCGACGACCTCTACGGCCGGAACGCCGCCGCCCAGGCCAACTTCCGCAACAGGAGGGGCCAGATGCCCGAGAACCCGTACTCGGAGGTGGGGAAGATCGCCAATAAGGCCGTGTACGTGCCTGCCAAGCCCGCCAGGCGTAAGGGGATGCTGGTGAAGCAGTCCAACGTGGAGGACAGCCCCGAGAAGACGTGCTCCATCCCCATCCCCACCATCATCGTGAAGGAGCCCTCGACCAGCAGCAGTGGCAAGAGCAGCCAGGGCAGCAGCATGGAGATCGACCCCCAGGCGTCGGAGCAGCCGGGCCAGCTGCGGCCTGACGATGGCCTGACCGTCAGCAGCCCCTTTGCAGCAGCCATCGCCGGCGCCGTCCGGGACCGGGAGAAGCGGCTGGAGGCCAGGAGGAACTCCCCCGCCTTCCTCTCCACTGACCTGGGCGATGAGGATGTGGGCCTGGGGCCGCCCGTGCCCAGGGCGCGGCCCTCCAAGCTCCCTGAGGAGGAGGGGTTCGGCAACGAGGACAGCACCGAGCCGCTGTCATCGCCCATGCCAGGCGCCACACCCAGGGAGCCCGAGAACCATTTCGGTGGCAATGGTGAGGCCGGCTTGCAGGGGGAGGCCGGGAGGCCACCGAGCACTGCGCCCAAGGTCAAGGGGCCCGAAGGCAGCCCCGCCACACCCAGCCAGGGCAGCAACGTGACCGGCCCTGAGAACTACGTTCACCCACTCACAGGGCGGCTGCTCGACCCCAGCTCACCGTTGGCCCTGGCACTGTCAGCAAGGGACCGTGCCATGCAGGAGTCCCAGCAGGGACCCAAGGGGGAGGCCCCCAAGGCTGACCTCAACAAGCCTCTCTACATCGATACCAAAATGCGGCCCAGCATGGACGCGGCCTTCCCCGCCGTCACCAGGCAGAACACGCGGGGCCCCCTGCGACGGCAAGAGACAGAGAACAAGTACGAGACAGAGCTGGGCAGGGACGGGAAGGGGGATGACAAGAAGAACATGCTGGTCAACATCGTGGATACGTCCCGGCAGAAACCAGCTGGGCTGCTCATGGTGCACACTGTTGCCGCCAGGGCGGGCGGCTCCCTGGAGGAGGAGGAGGAGGAGGAAGAGGAGGACGAGGAGGACGAGGAGGACGAGGGCGCAGACATGGAGGCCGAGCCGGACGGCTTGCCCTCCGAGGGGCCAGAGGGCATTTCCGAAACCGAAGGTGCTTTCCAGGTCTCCGCTGCGCCCAGCAGAGCCATGGCGGCGGCCAGCTCCGTGGAAGAGGCGGTCATCTTGCCCTTCCGTATCCCTCCTCCCCCGCTGGCGTCTGTGGATCTGGACGAAGACTTTATTTTTACAGAGCCATTGCCTCCTCCCCTGGAATTTGCAAACAGTTTTGATATCCCTGATGACCGTGCCGCTTCTGTGCCCGCTCTGGCAGACTTGATCAAGCAGAAAAGAAACGACCCCCCTCCATCCCCTTCACTGAACTCCAGCCAGCCGCCCAGTGCTGCCGACGGGAAGAGAGCAGCTGGTCTTCCCAACTGTCTCCCCGCCTCCTTCCTGCCGCCCCCCGAGAGCTTCGACGTCGTCACGGACTCCGGGATCGAGGAGGCGGACAGCCACAGCAGCAGCGACCACCACCTGGAGACAACCAGCACCGTCTCCACCGTGTCCACCATCTCCACCCTGTCTTCAGAGGGCGGGGACAGCGTGGACACCTGCACAGTCTATGCAGATGGGCAAGCATTTGTGGGCGACAAACCCCCCGTGCCTCCCAAGCCAAAAATGAAGCCCATAATTCACAAGAGCAATGCACTTTACCAGGACGCCCTCATGGAAGAGGACGCCGATAGCTTGACTGTCCCCCCACCTGCCCCGCCTCCCCCGCCGGGAGGCGCCCAGCCCGGGGCCATGAAGCTCATACAGCCAAGGACCTCCAAGTTATGGGGGGATGTCACGGAGGCCAAGATCCCAATCCTCTCAGGCCCCAAAGCAAACATTATTAGCGAATTGAACTCAATCCTGCAGCAAATGAACCGAGAGAAATCAGCAAAGCCAGGGGAAGGGTTGGACTCAGTGACCGGAGCCAAGGCCATCAGCCCTGCTACCAGGTAAGTGCCGCGGTTGGCACGGCCGGCTGCTCCACACCCGGGCTTCTCTGTGTTGTCCAGTGTGGACCAGGAGAGACCTGGGGGAGCAGCCACCACAGACCCGAAGAGGGGGACCTGAAGGCCTCTTATGTCTGTCAGTGCAATAAAGCACTGCTTTTCCTCACGCGCCGGACTCTGGCACAGCAGAGCAGAGAGCACCCCAGGAGGAAGGATGCAGTGCTCCCTGGTAGAGACTTGTGATAGGATGTGTTCACTCCACGCACTGCCACCGTGGCTCCCAAGGAGCACCTCTGCCCTCTCTCCTCCCGTGCCCTCCAGGGCTCGAGCATGGCCAAACTGGACCAGAGCCCCGAGGTGCCGCACAAGGGAGCCAAGTGCTGGGTGGGGTGGTGGGGTCAGTGACGGGCGTGTGTTGGGGGGATCGGCCTGTGTGTGTCTGAGGGCCTGGCACATGTCCCCCTCCCCCTGACCCCAACTCCCTTCGCTGGCCCGGGAGGGCGAGGGAGAGGCTGCATCGTGGCATTACCAGGGAGTTCAGCGAGAAACACATTCCCTCCGCCAGTCAGTCCTATCCCAGGAGGCACACTACATGGAGGAAAACGTCCGATTCTCCCCAAGGTGGCCATTCCTGGTTAACAGGCAGGGTGTGGATCTTTCCATTGGAGCTGGAAGATGAGGAGTGAAGAGTCATTTCTAAACCCAAGCAGAAGGTGCTGAAGCCAGTCTGTCTGTACGGTCTGGAGGAGTCTCGGGGGACCCTAGTTCCTCCCCAGTCACTGGCAGTTTGCGTCTCCTTCTCCACAGCATGTCTGGCTGTTCCCCACAAAACAGTGTCCTTCCCTTCCACCCCCTGACGTTTAATCTCAGGTTGCATCCCCGTGACTAATGAAGTCTCTCTTCATACTCCTGCCATGCAAGCACTTGATTCAAATGACAACGCCCATTAATCAGCAATACCACACTGCAGTTGGGTGTTGAGATGCGGACTGAGCACCGCAATCTTCCCAGTTGTTTTTCAGCGTGAGTGTAAATAGATTACTTGGATGGCTCCCCCTACCCTTTAGGGGAGCATGATTGGCCATGGTGGGGAGCAGCACGCTGACGCTGCTGTCTTTTAACAGCCCCCATCATGAGCCGTGCATGCACACGGCACCGCCAGGTAAGGAACCCTTCTTTAAAAATACCCTGCTTCCAGTGGACGCGTGTATGTACAGATCTACAAATGAAATATATTTTAAAGTCTTAAGAAAACCTCAAAACCCTGCTAGTTTCCCCTCTGCCTCATGTGGTAGCATAGTGTTCAGCTGTTCTGTTACACGAGAGACATCATCTTAGAGGTCACTTCTCTGACATTCTCACGTAGGTGGACATTTTCCATGACAACCCCAGGGGCAGGGGAACAAGTATTAATCATCCCCATTTTCTAGAAGAAATGAAGACCCAGAAAGCCGTGTTCACAGCCAGCAGGTGGGAGCCGGGACCCAGGCTGAGGTTCTCTGGCCCGCACTTCTGCACCCTCACCCATCGTTACCAGTGGGTGTCCTAAGGAAGGCGCTAAGGGCAGTGGCTCAGGGCTAGAGAAACGACGTCACTGGCCCGGCCAGTGGGGCTGGCCTGCAGGAGCCATGGAGCCCTGAGTGCTCCCACCTGGTGGGCCCAGGGCCTCAGCATCCTCTCTGGACTGCATCTGGATGGCTCACCACCTCTTTGTCCATTTCCAGACTGGGCAACCCAACCAGACAGGTGCATACAAGGCCTTTTCCAGCCCCACATTTCCTTAGGTGGGCCCTTGGCAAGGAGGGGCCTCAGAGCAGACATTAGCTGGTGACCCTGTCGGGTTTCTTGCGGAGAGTACATGTGTGTCCACCTCCAACAGATGCTTGGTTGCCGTGGACAGCCACCTCCAGAACGCTCTTTTATAACCCAGTTCACCTGCTGAGAGTGCCGGCCGACACCTATTAAGCATTCACCAGACACCAGGCATCAGGCTCCAGGGCACCAGCGTGGCAGGGCCTGCGGGCATTCCCACTGTGCAGATGAGGCCGCGGAGGCCAGAGGGGAAGCGGCCCAGCTGAGGGCCCTGCGCAGGACGGCAAGCACTGGCTCTGCAACCCAGGGGCTGTCTCAGAGCCCGACCCGGGCCTCTGGCTGGAGCCAGGGATGAGTCAGCAGCATAACCCCTGCAAGGCCACAACCAGCCGAGGGCAGGGCTGCTCTCAGGCCTTGGAACACGGTAGGCCCAGCTGAGCACTGGGCTCTTTGGCTGCCCAGTGACTGACAACAGACAAGGGCGTCCCCAGAGTTGGACTAGGAGCAGGAGGGGCAGAGGACGATGATGGTTGGTAACTTAGGCCCTGGACCAGGCATTCCACTCTCTACCCTCACTTTTCTGACCTACCGACCTCACCGAGTCAAGTGCTCGGGGCAACACTGGCAGATGGACGCGCTCGGACGCCAGCTGCAGCCACGAGGCCCTCTGACGAGGGTGAGTCCGAGTGACAGCAGGTGCAGTCCCCAGTGGGCCCTGGGCAGAGTCACTCAGGGTGTGCTAGGGCCCTGCTCCGGGCCCTGGGTGTGCATGTTTTTCTTACGGGTAGGACAGAGAGGCGGCACCCCGACCGCAGTCCTCCTCTCCCTCGCAGGTGAACATCTGCGCGGGTGCTTCCAGGCACCGCCCCTCGGGGAGGCCTCTGCCTTGGTGGGCGCTGCCTTCACTGGTAGGCCTGGGTGATTCCCACACCACTCGGGGATCGCCCCGAGCCCCATGTGTACTCAGCCAGGGCTCACTTGGGAGGGCCCTTCATCTAAAAATTCAGAGCTGTGAATGGCCCTGGGAAAAATGAGCCACGAAATTAGCTGAAGGGAATTCCCACTGAGGAAAAAGAAATGAGTTTTTCCAGGGAGAACTGAAAATGGACCACGCTTTTTGAAACCACAAACAAGCAGCAATGCAAAAATCTCATTTCCATAGAGACAAGTTTGGATCATCCAGGAAAGGGACACACTTTGGAGCTGCTCCACCAATTGTTCTGTCCATTCACTAAGTGGACAGAAATCTCCACTGAACTGGCCCCTATGAAAGTCACTTTCACCCTTGAGTTTCTTCTTCAGAACTCTGAGGTGAGACTGTTTTCTTTTCACTTCTTGCTAGAACCCAGGGTAGGACTGGGGCTAAAGCAGAAAATTAAATGACTGGTTCCTTATTTATTTGGTACATGGGATTTAACTATAGTCATGAATGAATTTCAGCTGCTCGTATCTCTTCCCCAAAATCAGGGATGATGTGGGATTTGGAAATGTCTTGATTACAAATATGTGGGTGAAACAAAGGCGATCAAGCCATTTTCTTTAATTAATAAATTTACCTTAGAGGCATCTCCTCTGACCTGATCTAAAACACCCTGTGAAGAGTGGAACCATCAGGCAGTTCAGGAAAAAGGGCTCCTGCAGCCGCCCAGCTCAATTATTCCAGGAAGTAATCTTGAAACCAGACCAAAGCAAAGGAAGCCCTGGTTGGAGGGGAGCCCGAGTCTGTGTGAGGTCAGCTGGTTCTCCTCCTCAGCAGAACCCCCCAGTGGTGGCCACTAACGCAGTTGCTGGAGGGCCCTGCACAGGGCCAGCTCCCAGAAGCACGGGGCCAGGAAGATGAGACTGGCTGGGCTGTGGGCAGCACCAGAGTTCTCGCTCCAGGACGGGCATGTGAAAGCAGAACCCACGATGGCAAGGACAACCTTCACTTGTGCTGCGAATGCTACTGTCAGTGTCCATCTGTCATCTACTGATGCGTGTGGCATTTGCCACACTGGAGGAGCTGAGGGCAAGTGGTATTCTCCCCATTTCGTGGACCAGGGAACAGAGAACTTTGAGGTGTTGTGTAAAGTCACGCAGCAGGGCGCAGGCTCCACAGGCAGAAGCTGCTGGGAGGCAAGCAGACCCCTCAGTCCTTGGGCTGGGAACCCCAGCCAGGGCCCCTGGCCCCCAGGGCTCACTGATCAGTTTCTTGAGCTGCTGCTTTAGCTGAGACCGGTACCAGGCCTGGTGGTGCAGAGTAACGAGAGAACACAAAACCATGCGGGTTCAGGCAGCTGGGTTCATTCCTACAGTCAACAAATAAGTTACTGATCACCTTGCGTGCCAGGTACTATGCTAAGCCCCAGATTTATTGCTGAATGAGAAAACCTACAAGGTGTTTCCCTATGGAGCTCTCGTTCTTGAGGGGGAAAAGGGTCATAATCATAAACAAGACAAACCCCAAGTGTGGCAAGTGCTACAAGGGAGCTGAGAGGTGAACAGGTTAGAGACCACGTGCAGGAAGGTGACGAATGCCCCCAAATACAGAAAGGAGCCAGCTGTGCAGAAAAGCAGGTGCCACAGGCCAGGCCCCAGGAATGGCGAGTACCAAGGCAGAAAGGCAGAAAGCACTTTCCATGCTGAAAAGCCAGCCTGGCCGGGTGGGGGGGGGGG
>PVKY010013778.1:0-10869 GCA_004027775.1 Bradypus variegatus | reverse complement strand
AGAGAAGTTAAAAGCACCACTGCCTGCTTTCAGAGAGGAGCATTCACCATCATCATGCCATTTCTACCAATTTTAATTACATGTTATGGTTCTGGGTAATTCTGCTAGGCAAGAAGACCTTGTGTGGGGCAAGTGTTAATGGAGGACCACTCTGGCACAACTTTATGTCACATTCTCTAGAACTGGAGGGAAATCCTCGGATGCAGTGACTTAGCTCCATCTGACAGACTGAGACTCAGGGCTCGTAGGAAATGGCATGAGTTTTAAGGGCAATGCATTTGCTTTGAGAGATGGCATTCAGATCCCACATATGGGTGTGGAGGCCAGGCTCATGCTCCGTGAATTTAGCAGCATCAGCATGCATTTTATGTCCGGAAAACTACCCTTAGGCAACACTTTAAAGTCAGTTTGCTTCACTGAAGACTTGCATACCGATGCACACATACAAGCCTCAATTTAAATCGTGTCAGCAAAGGAATAAATTTCATGTAAAAAAGGGGAAACTGTGTTATTAAGTGTTACAAATTAATATCAAAGTGATCCCTTGGCTTTTACTACTTTTACTGGTCTCCAGGATTCAGCAGCTCACATTGGTTTCTCTATCCTTCTGCCTAGAGCTCATCTGTCTGACTGGCTTTCTAGTAAGTCAGGAGGTCACTGGCATGGATCCCAGGAAACCAACACAAGGACCACATAGATCAACTGCACCCAATAGCACTGAGGCTGTCAGGGATGATAAAAGCAAGGAGGCTTTCTCTTTCACTGCAACATAACATCTTTCAGATTTTCTTGGAGGACTATGTCCTTCACTGCATGAAATGTGAAGTGGATGTTCTCTGTGTCAATGGAGGTGGTGAAGTGGTGGAAGAATGGTTTAATGTGGTTTAGTCTTTTTCTGTCAAAACACTGGACTAGGTATTGCTGTCCATCCTCCAGACTGTTGGAGACCCCCTTGACATCTGGGAAGTGCGTCTTGATGCTGACCATCTTCACCTTCTCTATCAGGAGGTCCATCTTGCTGAGAAACAGAATTATGGAGATGTTGAATAAGGCTGCGCTGTTGACTACGAGCTCAAAGATGTCCATTGAATCTGACAGCAGTTTGGTGCACTGTCTTCCATGAGGACCTGATCGTCTCATTAGAGGACACTATGAACAGGATGGACGTGATTCTCTCAAAACACTGGGGCCACTTCTGGCCCTGAGACTGCTAACCACCCACATTCACCATTTTAAAAGGGATTTTTTTTTCATCTTGAAATCGTGTTCCACAATTCCCTTGGTGGCTTTCCTAGACAGCAGGATGTCTTGATTACCAGGAAACTAATTCAGTTGGCCAATGTGGTCCAAGTTTTCCAGGAGCACCTCACTGATTTGCCCAGTTGGAACTCAGTCCTCAGGCTGAACACTTCCCTGATGCCAGAAACCCTCCATGGAGCACTCAAAGCAGGTACAACAGCTGGAATGTGGCGACTCCACAGGGAGCCCTGCTTTGTTCCACAAAGCCATTAAAAACATCCTGTGCTTTTCATTTTCAGAATCCTGCCAAGGAATACCAAGCTTCTCTTGGCATCAACAAGGACTCTGCAGCCTTTGAGGATGTTGTGAAGATGGTGTCTCAGTACTCAAGCAGTGCCTGCAGGTTGAAGGTGGATGAGGGACATCAGTTTAAGGAAGATGGACTTGCTGCTCTTGTCCACACCAAGCAGCAGAATCTTGACCAGGCACTGCACTGGTGAGTGACTCCCAGGCCAGAAGAACATCGGTGTCTTGGCTGTGCCTCCACAACTCGGTCCAGGCCTCGACCCCCGTCCCTGTTGTTGCCCAGGCTCATAGTTCATGGACCCTGTTCACCTCCACCCACAGCAGGGAGCATCTGAGCAGCTGCATCACCCCAACAGGGCCCTGTCACCACCAACGTGCCACTCAGACCACGGCCCCACTGTGCCCAGGCCTCGAGGCCTTGTGAAACCAGCATGGGCACTGTCACCACACAGCCTGGGGCAAGCAGCCCGACAGACCCAAGCCGCATCCCCAGGCCCAGCCAACTGGGCCACGCTGCTGCCCACTCACAAATTGCAATATCTTTTGATGTGGAATATTTTCATACAGCTCCATCCATTCCACTCATAAGTGTATTTCTCTAATAGGCACAATAATGGCTCCCCAATGGTGTCCACATCCTCATAACCTGAATATGAGACAATGTTACCTAACATGGAAAATGTAACTTTGCAGATGTGGTAATGTTAAGGACCTTGAGGTTGGGAAATTGTCCTGGATTATCCAGGTAGGCCCCTGGGAATCAGAATATTTAAATAAAGTTTTCCCAGCTGAGATCAGAGGTGGAGGGAGATGTGGTCAGAGGACTGAGACTGTGCTGGCTTTTAAGAAGGAGGAGAGGGGCCATGAGCCAGGGAAAGCAGGCAGCCTCTAGTCTCTGCAGAAGGCAAAAACAAAAAAAAAATTGTCCAAAATCTCTTGGTGATTAGAAACCAGGAGATCTGAACACCAGGAAAATTGTATCACTATGCAATTGTATCACTAGTTATCTCATCTTTCCTTGTTCAGGTAGCTACTTAAACATTGACTGAAATATTATTTAAGAAATGCCCAAAAAGAAAAGATTCTAGGAATTGAGGCCAAAATATAATATCACTCGGCACACAAAAAAATGAACAAAATGATTTGGAGCCAAGTGCTCAGGTATGCCTCACATTCTTTGTCACAGAAAGAATGGCTATGAGAAAATAGATATTGAAGATGAAAATGACCAATGTATATAGTTCTGGTGACTCAGTAACACACAATAGACTATCAGAAAAGAAGGACTTGGGGACCATCTACACCTGCTCCCTCAAAGTTGTGGGAATGACTATGGGACATGTGGGTGCTTATGTCTCCAAGGGCTGACCAGTGATATCAGACACCAGCTTCCCTTTCCTGGTTGTTTAATCAGCTGAGGGACCTGTCCGAGTGGGAGCTTGCATTGCCTAGTATATGTTTGTTTTTGCAGCAGACAGCCAGGTTTTCCAAATGCCCCGTTCTGCTGAGGGGTGATCAAAGGAAGTGCTTACTCCATGACTCAGCTACAAAGAGAAGTTCTTAAAAAAACAAAAAGAATCCAGTGTTTATCTCTTCAAAACCCTGGAGAATCCTGTTTTCTGTTTTTAAAAATTTGCAGCTTTAATAAAATCCCTTGCGAACCATTATCTATTTCCTTTTGTTTTTCAAATATTGTTTTTCTTAAATAATGATCTTCTCTGCTTTATCTGAACTCTATTTTAGGCTACTCCTCATTCTATCTTATCCATCATACTTACATGGCCTCATCATACATAGAACATATCGGAACATGAATCTATGAGTCAAACTTCAATGCCATCTTCCACTTCTCTAATTAAATGCAGAAGAAATTCCTGTAAATACTACACTTTCAAAATTGTACAATTAAATGGAGTTATCTCTCTTTTTCATATGACATCCAAATCCAAGCTGCCATTATCTCCCACTTGGATTTGAGGATGAAGCTTGTGAATGGTTTCCCAAAGTCAATTTTTGCTTTTATAATCTAGATGCCAAACAGCAGGAGGAATGACCTAACACAGACCCTGCCACCTCCCATGCTTACCATATAATTGCACTGTATCACACATCGAACAAAATCCAAACTCCTCACCAAGACACAAAGGGCCCAAAATGATAAAACCATTCAATAGGTCCCTGACCTAATGTGGAAGATGTTCTCCTCCAGTCCCTCCAGCCTGCTTTCCCATGCTTGGAACATACAAACAAGCTAAGTTCATTCCCATTCTCACCTTAAAGATTTTACAGCCACTTTTCTCCCAGTCATTTTTCTTTTTCCACCAATCTTCACATGGCTGGATGCTTCAATCTCATACCAAACGCCAACTCTGTAGAAACATCTCTCCTGACCCAGATGGTGCCTCTCCTGAAGCACCCTCACTCCGCAGTATCTTATTTTCCGTACAGCACTTATCCCTGTCATAAATTATGTTGCTCACTGATGGTTTGCCTTGTCTATGGATTTTCTGCAAAACACATTAGAATGCAAAGAACCATGAGAGTCATAACCATCTTTTCCTGGCTCTGGCATTAGCATAGAACACTATTACAATATGGAATTTATGCTTTCCCTCTAGAAGACTAAAGATTTCCCATTTTTGTTCTTATCAACCTTTTGGTCTGGTTCAGCCTCGTGATCTGGATCTTAGATCTAAATTCAAACTCAATTATTCCAATCCCACCTTCATCCTTCACTGTCAATGTGGACCTAGCTAAATCACTTCACCCATTTGAACCTCAGCTCTTTTATTAGTAAAATCAGATGATAACAGATCAGACCAACAGAGTTGTGCTGTAGAAAACAAGTTACTGCATGCCAAACCACTACACACCGCGCTTCAAAATGTCAAGGCCCACAATAAACAGCATTACAACTATGATGTTGGTTATGTGCACTCATTAGTTACCACAAAAAAAGTAGGCCGTATTTCCCTTTCAGAGAACATTCTGCCTTGATTCACACTTTTTTTAATTTTTTGTTCTGTGAATATTTGAATGTATACTGATTTCAAATACCACACTAGACACATGCCTCATCAAAACAAATGGGTATGCCTCACTTCAAAGAATTCACCATACAGAGTAAACTAGTGATTCTCAATATAATAGCCACATAGGGAAAAACTATAGATTACGTGCAGGTCCATGATGATGGGAAGACAGTCCCAAGAGGTGTGGGGAGGGCCCAGGTGCATATATCCCTGAGTCAATAGTGTGAGTCAAGATTGAAAGGGTAACTATGAATTTAAAATGAAGGAAAGTGGAGGGAAGCCAGAGGAAGTGCTTTTCTGAAGACATTCCAGGAAAAGACATGCCCTTGAAGAGTTGCAGTGCCGCCTTTGCTAATAATGGTGCAGATATACTGAAAAAATTGTTCGGGGCCTTGTGAGCTGAACCAAAGAGTTTGAAATTTATCCTGAAAGACACAGGAGTCATTGTAGGAATTTAGTCTGGGAAGAAATAACACACAATGTGCATTTTAGTAAGATGTAAGTCTTGTGGGAAGGAGGACATTTAGAAGTTTGCTGTTGTAATGCTGAGCCAAAGCATCAAACTTATCATGAAGGAAGACACTGACTATGGGGATGGAGAGTATGGAGCATATGAAAAAGAAGTAGAGTTAACTGGGCTTTAGTGAGGTGTCTGAATAAAGACCACAAGTAGAAATGTAACAAATATAGCCAACACCTTTAGGGAAGGAAAAGCAAAGTCCTCATTAGTTTGAAACTGAGAATTTTAATTCCCCTTTAGGCATGATTTTTGACTTGGGATAAGAGTAACTGTGAACAGTCAATGGTCAAAATCAAAGTGCAAACACAACAGCACTTTACACCAGGTGGAAATTGTCCAGGGAACAATTTCAAAAATAGTGAGCACTTCAATAAACATTAATTAATAATTAAAAGGAATATGATACTAGTATAAACACATTCTAGAGATGGAAAATTAAGGAATGAAAAGAGCTATGAGGTGTTTTGGGTTATGAGAATTATTTAAAATGGAGAGTGATGAGGATTGAACAACTAAGAAATGATAATCTGAGGTATGGATGAGTTCTCATGAATGTAACCTATACTATGTGAATTTAGGAACCATCTACAGTATAAGTCAAGTCTTCAATCTTGAGGCTTGTACTTGTGAGAGACATTTCTAAAGGAGAGTATAAGGCCACCTATATTCATGCCTGGGAGTCACCTCCAGAGAACATCTTTTATTGCTCAAATTTGAACTTTCTCTCTCTTAGGTAAACTTTGCAAATAATTTTGTCACCCTCACCAAATGTGGGACAGGACCCACCCCACACAGGTAAGTGAGTCTTCCTGGCAAAATGGGACACAGATTCTGGGAATGAGCCTGACACTGTCATTGAATGACTGAGAATGCCTTTTTGACCAAAGGGGGAAAAGAAGTACAAAAAATAAGGTTTCAGTAGCTAAGAGAATTCAAATTGAGTCAAGAGGCTTTCATGAAGGACACACTTATGCTAATGTAACCTAGTTATACCAACTGACCACAGTATGATATACTCAAATCAATAGAAGTCCCCCAAACCCTAAAGAATAACTTAATCCCTGAGATTCTATGAAAGCTTCACTTGCTAAGTTTATTATTCAGAAATTTAAATCCTTCAGAGAACCCCTATGGGAGCAAAACCCAGAGTCAATAGCCTCTTCAAGAACATCCAACACATGCATCCATTTTTTGCATAAAGTTGACCCTTTTTCAACATGAACAAGTTAAGGTAGTCACTGTCTAGACAATACCGAAGTTCGGGAAATTGATTAAACTACAGGAAGGGATAACAACAGACAAGATGGAAGTTAACAAAGGATAAGAAAAATAAACATTAGTTAAATAAATGAATGATTGTTTCAAACATTAAGCTAATGAGGCCTAAAGTTGGAAGTCTCAAACAGGTTCAATAACTGGCCCTTGTTCACTCATTTAATAAGCAGTCTAGCAGGAATTGAAAACAAACAGAATGATGCTGAAAGTTCATGATATGAACTCCTTTGCTATCGAGTCTCATCAACTGGTTCATCCCCCGGAAAGAAGATTGAGGAAGACAGCCATTTCATACTTCTGGATAACCACTGGGAGATCACCGGTTATTATCTGTAGAGAAAATAAACTATGAATTTAAGATGAGCCTTTAGTGTTCAGCCAGAATCCTTGCAGGGCATCTACACTATGGGAGAGAAGGGATTCAATCCTATGGAGCCACTAGGCAGTGGAATTCGAGCAGGATGCTTAAAGAGCTTTCTGAATGGATTCTAGAACAACAAGGTAATGCCTGTGAGCTTCCTTCCAATAGTGACTACCAGATGGTTAACAAACTGAGATGTGGATAGAACCAAGATGGAAAAAAAAACATGAATGTCTTTCTTCACTGATGATGGGGACACATCTTCAGATGCAATCTTGGACCTGTCAGACTTTGACAATATTTGAAGAAAGTGCCAATGACAACAGCTCAGCAGCAAAAGATTTGGAGAATCCTTACAATGATAATCCTTCTCATATGCAAAGCCCTTCAAGTTCTTAATGTATATGAATGCACATTCCTTCCTTGCTTTTGTAACATAACAAAGGCAGCCATGTCTGGTATCACTGGACCTATTTTACAGATGATGAAACTGAAATTTAGAGGGAGCAGAAGACCAGGATTCCAAGGCATGTTCTCAATATCCCAAACCAGTGATTATTCCTAAGAACATGGATGCAATCAAGACAAAATCCCAAAGAAAAGAAACTTGAAATAAAAAAAATAAATTAAAAAAGTCTCAACTGGGAATCACACTTCTATGAACCCTAATCAGCCAGAAGAGTCTAAATTCTCTTGGGAATAAATCATGATGCTACAACCATCGATATAAACCTCCTGTTTATAGCAGATGCAAATATATCACCTTGGCATCCACCTTCCTGCAGCAGCTGTAGAAAGGAATATTCTAAATGAATATGGATTTAAGGAAGTAACTCCTATTGCAGTTTTTACTAAGTAGGCACACATATCTGTAGTGTATGAATGAAATGCAAGATCAGAAGTTGGAGAAATTCACCAGGAAGTGTGCACTTGGTTTTGTGCAGCATTTCACCTTCAGAAAATCAGAAGTGGAAAGGGAGTATCAAACTGCAGTTGGGGTGAGCTGGGAATGCTTGTTCAGGACTTCAAAACCTAAAGCAATGGCTCAAATCTTGTCCATGCCCAGTAAAATTTTTAGTGAAATAATTGGTCTTATTAACCAACAAAAAAACTGTTTTATTTCTGTAAAGCTTGTTATATTTGGGGGCTATTTCCTTATCAAAGTCACCTGCACTTATTTCTAAATGAATGGAGCCCTTCCAAGCAGATCCTTGGGGTGTGCACATTTGTTATACCATTATTGCCATTGCATTGTAATTCATCAGAAATTTTCTTCTAAAAAATTCTTCACTGAGATTGTAACACTCAAGTATCTACACCATATTTGGGTTCATACCCTCTGTGACTCCAAGGATCATTAGGTATCCCCACTTAGCCCTTTAAACCAAGGTCTTAATTTCTGTGATGGAAAAAGTCCTTCTGGCAGCACAAGCCTTGTGCCAGGACCTCCACACTGGTTTGCAGGTTCCTTTTCAATCTACAGTTGGTAAGCATTTTCCCTACCTGGTTGTGAATTTGCCACATCTTTACAATCATGTTTACAATATTTTATCTTACATTTACAGGTGTTTTGTAGTCTGGGTTTTCTCACTATCTTTTCTATTACACAGACTGGGACAGAAGGATGAAGCAGTTTTTAAAAATAATTCTGCCATTGTTATTCTCATTGGCTTTGAGTAACTCTCAAGGATTAAATGATTGCACTACTGGTTTATATGCAAGAAGAGAGTACAAATTTTAAACAGCAACCAAATAAGGATTCTCAAACACTATTAGGCAAAAAGCTTTACTGCTGGCACTAATTATTCTGCATCCAAAGCACATCGAACATGACAATACTTATTTAGCTGTAAATTTTGCAACAACACCTCCCAGATACACCTAAATCTGGGTGATGCCATTTTGGCCAGTTGTACTGGTTAGGTTTAGAGACAACCTTTAAATTCTTCATTTCATATCTGCTAAAATTCACATGTACTAAATATTGCATTGTGAAGAGTGGAAAAATTAGAAAACATATTGAAATATATCAATTCCCCTCTCCTCCCGTTTTCTTTTTGATGTTTTAAATAAATAGAGCATTCTTAGACATAAAACAGACTCACAACTCACAGGATTTAGTTCTTACATTAGCAGTATTACAAATTACATGTTGCATGAGGCTCAAGGTAGTTGAAGAATATTTGAAAACAGAATTGTTATGAATTTGTTAAAATAAGACTAGTTATTGTAACAAATAAACCCCAAATCTCAATGTCATCACAATAGTTGTTCCAATCACATAAAATCCAATGAAGAGTGCTCACTTTGGCAGCACATGTACTAAAATTGGAATGATACCGAGAAGGTTAGCACGGCCCCTGCACAAGGATGGCATACACATTCTGTATCAGTCCATGATTTTTAGCGGCATTATTCACAACTGCCAAAAGATGGAAGCAACACAGGTGTCCATCAGCTGATGATTGGATACACAACTGTGGCATATACACACAATGAAATATTATTGAGCTGTAAGATGGAATGAAGTCCTTATTACTTGGATGAAACTTGAAGACATAAAGTTGAGTGGAAAAAAAAACATGACCCAAAAGGACAAATAGTGTATGATATCACTCATACAAGCTAATTATATTAAGCAAAACTCATAGAATTAAAATCTAGAATATAGGTTACTGGGTGATTTTATGGGGGTAGAAAATGTGGAGCTGATATAATTTGTGCAGAATTTCTATTTAGGTTGAATTTAAATGTTTGGAAATGGATAGAAGTGATGGTATCACATTATTGTGGGTATAATTGACAGTGCTGAATTGTCTTTGTGAATGTGGTTGAAAGGGGAAGTTTTAGTCATGGAAGTTACTAGAAGGAATAATTGAAGATAAAACATAGGATTGTATAAAAAAAGAACCTTCCTGTGGATGATGCCTATGATTAATAATGCAAATATGTGTGTTCTTTCATGAATTATAGTAAATGTATACAGCACAAGGTGCTAATACTAGGGTACACTATGGGGAAAAATACACCCAGTGCAAATTACAGACTGTAGTTAACAGTGATGTTTTAATATTCTGTCATCACTTTAACATAGGTACCACAATAATGCAAAGTGTCAACATTAGGGTGCTCTTAGGGAGCATGGTATTTTTAATATGACTTTTCTGAAAACTTTCAACTTGTCTAATTTTAAAAAAAAAGTATATTTAAAAAAGCAATGGAGGAAGGGGTTTCTGGCAGGAGACTCTGGTCCATGGTCACTCAGGAACCCAGCCTGCAGGAGAGGGCCACAGCAACACACATGGGGTTGTCATTTAGCAAGTATAAATGCAAGACACCTAGTAAATTTGAATTTCAAGAAACAGTAATTAATTTTTGACTAAAAGTGTCCCAAGCAATATTTAGGCAAAACTTACATTAAAAAACTTATTTGTACTACATCAGAAATTCAAATTTAACTGAATGTCCTATAAATCATCTAGCAAATTTAAAATAATGCTTCAAAAGTTTCCCTAGTGTGATCATCAACCAACTTATGAAGAAGAAAGGGAATTGGAAATGTTTTGGAAATTGATCTTGGTTGGCTGGGGAAGGCTTGAAACTCATTAGACCATTAAAGATATTTCAGGGAAAATTGTTCTCAAAGTCTACCAATGTAAAGAGCTTTGACCAGGATTAAGTATGTGGATAGGTGGGAAAATTAAAAGCTGTTTAAATGGAATTGAATCATATTTACCATTAACTGATGCAAGTATGGATAAGTGTTTAACATGGTATAGAAAATGTGTTCATCTATGTTTCTTAAAACTGCCCATATCAGAAGTCAGTCGTATTCTCAAAAAAAATCTCCTTAATTTTGAAAATGAATACATGGCTAAACAGCAACTGCTTACTCAGGGATTTCAAATAAAGAAAATAGAAAAAATCTGGAGAACAATAAACCCAACTGTGAATGATTGCCACAAAAATCCAAGTCAAAAAAGTAAAGTGAAAATTAAGGATATTTTAATTTTGAGATGTTACAAAGATCTCCCTTATTTTCTTGCACAGTCCTAGACATTGGCACCCATGACACACAGAAATGGCACTGACGTGACTGAATTCTTTCTTCTGGGATTTGGTGCTTCTGGGATTTG
>PVKY010013777.1:0-10868 GCA_004027775.1 Bradypus variegatus | reverse complement strand
TATAGGGAGGAAATATATACCTATTGCAGACTGTATACTGCAGTTAGTAGTATTTCAGCATTTTTTCATGGACAGTAACAAATGTACTATACAACACTATGAGTCAACAATTGAGGGGGGTTGGTTGGGAATAGGGGAGAATTCGAGCTTCCTTTTCTTCTTTTCTTTTTGTATCTCTCACTCTTTTCTTGTCTGGAGCAATGAAAAGTTTCTAAAAATCGAACAGAAATGAAATGCGGTGATGGATCCACAGCTGTAGGAGGGTACCCAGGTAAATGGTAAAATTAGGTCACTTGAATGATTCACTAATGAAAATTTTTTTTCTTTTATTTAAAAACAAAACAAAACAAAACAAAACATAAATGCACAATGGGGGGAGGAAGGGAATGGGATATTTTGAATGTTCTTTTCTATTTTAATTTTTATTTTATTTTTGGAGTAATGAAAATGTTCAAAGATTGATTGTGATCAACTATATGACAATAGAGTGAACAACTGATTGTATGCTTGGAATGACTGTATGTTATGTGATTATATCTCAATAAAATTGTAAAAAAAAATTATATTGTGAAGCAAAAGGTACAGTTACATAAGAGTATTATGATATCCAATTTTCATGTGAAGTATAATAAACAAAACAAAACAGAAACAATCTCCCTTCTCTCAGCAATTTAGAACAGTCAGCGCAAGGAATGTTTTCCTAAAGACCTGATAAATTTTAGACTAATAATACTCAAAACTGGCATTTACAACTACATGACACATAGGGAAGGTATGTTCCTAGAAAGCATATATCTACAACCACTGTAGAAAAATTTTTATTTAATGTTCATTTTTATTTTATCAGCATTATCTACTAAATTAACTGCACATTGTATCACAGTCATTGTTTCAACTCCACAGATTTTTATAATAACCAATTTTATATCTAATTCTTCTAAATTATTTTCAGGCATATTTTTTAGCACTCACTAATTTTACCTACTTTATGGACATGTGGATGACTACTATAGGATTTAAAACAAAAATTTTAATTACAATAACAGAGGTCATCATATCATCAGCAAGGCATTCAAAGCACATAAATAATAGTGTGCTGGTTTGAAACTGTTTTGTACCCCCAGGAAAAACTATGATCTTTAATACAATCGTATGGGGCAGACTTATTGTGGGTGGGAACTTCTGATTAGGCTGTTTGCATGGAGATGTGACTCACCCAACTGTCAGTGAGATCTTTTGATTAAATTATTTCATGGGGGTGTGGGCCCGCCCATTCAGGGTGGGTCTTGATTATTTTTCTGCAGTCCTTTAAGAGAGCTCATGGAGAGAAGGAGCTCAGAGAAGCTGAGAGAGACATTTTGGAGAGGAGCTAAGATAGGTAATCCAATGTCTGCCCCCGGGAGAAGCTGAGAGCCGATACAGACCCAGACACTTGGAGATGCAGATAGAAAGATGTTTGGAGATGCTAAGCTAAGAGAAGAAGCCCAGACTTTGCACCGAAGAAGCTAAAAGAGAACACCCAGATGCTTAAAGAGAAATGCTCTGGGAGAATAAGCAAGGATGCACAGTGTTCTGGTTTGCTAACGTTGCTGTTATGCAAAATACCAGAAATGCAATGGCTTTTAAAAAGGGGGTTAATTTGGTCACAAAGTTACAGTCTTAAGGCCATAAAGTATCCAAGGTAAGGCATCAACAATAGGGTGCCTTCACTGGAGAAAGGCCATTGGCATCCGGAAAACCTCTGTTAGCTGGGAAGGCACGTGGCTGGCATCTGCTTGCTCCCAGGTTGTGTTTCAAGATGGCGTTCTCCAGAATGTCTGCATCAGCTTCCAATGACTGTCTTCAAAATGTCTCTCAGTTGCAACTCTGAGGTCGTTCTGTTTGTGAGCTTGTTTATAAGACTCCAGTGACTAATCAAGACCCATGCTGAATGGACAGGACCACACCCCCATGGAAACATTCAATTTAAAGGTCACACACTAACTAACAGTGTCACTCACAGTTGGATGGTTCACATCTCCATGGAAACAAGCTAATCCCAATATCCCATGAGATTGGATTAAAAGACCACGGCCTTTTCTCAGGGTGGGGTGGGGATGGGGGGGCATAATGTATCCAAACTAGCATACACAGGATCTGAGAGGGAGAAGCTAAGAGAGACAGAAGCCCAGAGACATTCTGGAGAAAACCATTTTGAAACCAGAACCCAGGGGAAAATGACAGGCAGACACCAGCCACATGTCTTTCCAGCTGACAGAGGTGTTCTGGACGCCACCAGCCTTTCTTCAGTGAAGGTATCCTCTTGTAGATGACTTAGTTTGGACAATTTTATGGCCTTATTTGTAACCTAATAAACACCCTTTATAAAAGCCAATCCATTTCTGGTATTGTGCATAATGGCAGCTTGAGCAAAACAGAACGAATAGAGTGGTTCATTCACAGGATACTGACAATTGAGGTAACTTCTGTTTGCTATCTAAAGTGTGAAATCTAACTGTCAATTATAAACATAGTTCACAAGTCACTGTGTATATTGAATGACTCATATTTTGTGTATATTTTATATTGCAAAATTCAAATACATCTGAATTATGACTTTCCTGTATGATAAAATCTATACATATAGACTGTACAAATGAATGCAAGAGAAAAGGTCTGGAGGCATAGAAACTGGACTGGTTAATTCCGCCCAGGTTCCTCAGGGTGGTTGTGGGAACAGGTGACTTTAATCTTATCTGTTATGTCTTTTTCTTACAAAAATATATCACTGAATTAAATTAACAGAAAACAAAACACTATCAGACACCACAGGTATCCAATTACAAATTTCCATTAGGGACAGGTAGGAAAGACTAACCTGAGGTCTTAATCCTTCTGGGATTCTGGGTAAATCAGTTCTACTATCTGGCCCCTACTCTCTTCATCTTGAGCACAGGGACTATATTCTTTATCCCTCTGGGCTCAAGACAAATTGAATATAAGAACTCCTGGCACTTTATAGGTGCTCAGAAGCTTGAACTCCAATCAGTGCAGAGAAGGTGTGCAAAAGACCCAGAGAGAGGAAGAAAGTTGTTTCCTAAGGTCACCCAATAACAACTAAGTGTGGCCTTCACACATCCTCTTCTCCTTGGGGACATCTGCCTCAGCAGCTCCATGAGTCTGCTCCCTCCTGGTATGAAGTGCTCGTCTAGCCCAGGTAGGTAGGCCCTGAGCTCAGGCCCTATCAGCACAGGAACGACCATTCCTGGGAAAGGAGTATCCCATGGTGCCAATCTACCCTATGATCCAAGCAAATTCATTTCCTCTTTCCTGGAGCTTGACCCAGGGACCCACCTATGCAGTGCACATGTTCTGAATTGGAACTTCCTAGGTTTTAGTCATGAGCCCCTTTCCTTGGCTCTGAGGACTTTATCTCCATGGGGCAGGCAAGGGGTGCTTTCTTGGCCTGTATATTACTAGAGGTGGGCTTGGGGTGAGACCCACACATCCAGATATGGGTCACTGTCTCCATTTTTTGGATGAGAAGTCTGAGGCCAACCAAGAGAGGGGGTGATGTGGGTAACCAAGTCTTTCATGTTACTTAGACCGTATCTAGGGTGGTGACCTGGAATGCTGGGCCGCATGCATGCCCTGTAAAGATATGTGTCTTGTGACTATGAGGACAACATTAACCCTTGTCCTAAACCTAGATTATCCCTTCTGATGTAAACCTAGATTATCCCTTCTGATGTAAACCTAGATTATCCCTTCTGATGTAAACCTAAATTATCCCTTCTGATAAGCATATCCTTTCTTATCTCCTGAAACAAGTAAATACCTGGAGCAAAGGTGTACTAGTATCCACTTAGCACACGATGCTATGTGGGTCCCCTGCTCCCTTAATTCTTAACTTCGTGTCTGTGTCTCATTCCTGCGCCACCCTGTCAGCAATAGGGTGACATCTAATATTCTAGAGGGTGAGTATTAGACATCAAATCCCCCCACCCCAGCCCTTGCCTATTGCCCTGGGTTTAAAGGGTCACAAGTTTCATGCCAAGAGATGTTTAACAGAGGAGCCTGAGATCTGGGGGTCTGAGAGAGGGAGGTAGGGATTCCAGAGTCTGCAGGAAGAGGTCAAGACTGTGGTCTCTGGGTCTGTAGGATACAGTCAGTGAGGAGTAGCTGCAGCAGGATCAGGAAAGACACAGGGATTTGAACAGAACAGTTTGTACTACAGGAAGAGAAACCAGAGCTCAGAAAGCCATCAGATCTCCTGCTGACTGCAGCCAGGCCTATCCCCATTTGGAGGGGAGCAGTGGTAGCAGTGGGGAGCTCTAAGGAACCCATGTGCTAGACTCCTTGCCAACTTCGTGGCAGTCACCAGGGAAGAAAAGGCCAATTCTGGTCAGCTCTCAGAAAATATAAATTCATAACGATTTGATAGGTGATACATAGATGACGGATGAATACCTGCTAGCAGATAGATGAAACTAGCTGGATGGGTGGATCCGGGAGTTCCTGGGCACGTAAGTAGCAGACACTGGGAATGTGAATTTGCACGACGATCTGGAGTGCACGCATCCTAGGATCGTTTCTATTCCAGTATATATACTAGCGCAGTTTTTCCAGCTGTGGAATATGATCCATTCATGGCTTACAAAATCATCTTAACGAATGAGATCAGCAACCTTTTTAACGGGATAGAAGGGAACAGCCATAGTGGCTTCTTCTGTTGGTTAAACTATTCTAAGTAAGAAAAACCGACATGGTGCTAGCTCACCGCTACACTCCTCAGAGCGCACCTGTAGCTCCACAGCCGCTACACCCTGTCCCCGGGGGACAACCCTGCTCCTAGAGGAAAATGTGCTGCGCGGGCCCCCCGGTGGGCGCGGGGGCCGGTGGGAAATGCAGTCTCGCGCGTATATGCCTTTAGGAGCCGCCCTCCCGCCTTCCTTCTGCGCAGGCGCAGCCCCGCCCACTTCCGACAGGAAGTGCCGGTTCCGACCGCGCTCCCAACGGTGTGCCGGCGGCGTGTGGGGTGGGCGCGGCGGCCCTCCAGGGTGCAGCGGTCGCGGAAGGGGAGCCCTGCGGGAATCGAGCGGGCGGGAGGGGACAGGGTGAGGCCCACCACGAGACGGGGGCAGGGGGCGTGGATCCCAGGTGGCTGGGCCTGAGGTGCGGGTGACCCGCCGGCGGGAGAAGGGGCCGGGGCCAGTTCGGGCTGTGCTGTCAGCGAGCGTCTTGTCGGCAGGAGGCGCGCAGTTGGAAGGCCGGGTGTGCGCTTCCAGGTGTACCAGAGGCGATTTCAGAAGCGCCGCGAGCTGGGGAGAGGGCAGCCGGGCTGCAGGCAGCGTGAGCATGGAAGTCTGAGATCTGAGTTCGGATTCCAGCTCTGCCTGTGCAGGATTCCGGGCAGAGTTATTAGCCGACCTGACGTCGTTTCCTCGTCTGCGACGCGAAGGCATTAACAACTCCAGTGAAACGTGCCAGCTCCGCAGAGAAATAATTATGAAGTGTTTGTGGATCGAATCTTGTTATATATATGGCGGTTGTCCTAATGGGGTTTCTTGGTGTCTCTTCACCAGTTGAAGTTCCTGATTCCCGGCGCTCCGACTAGCCTGCCTAGCAATCAGGGTTTGACTTCCTAGCAGTCTTTCAGAAGTTTATAGAAGCCCAAGGTTACAGGGGACGGTAACTTCTAAGAGGGAGTTTGGGGCTCTGAATGATTCCATTTTCTTTGGAAAAACTTAGCTGTTGTGAAGTGTGAAGGAGAAGGCCCCAGGAATAGGAATCCCACCGGAGAACACAGCCCGGACCTGAAGCCGCTCGCCGGAGCGTCAGAGCGGAGGCAGAAGCCTTGAACGGCCAGAAGCAGTTAGTGGTTCTGCTGTCCAGCGAACAAGATTCAGGTGACACGACCGCGTTTAGAAGCTATAGCGGCCTGACTTTGGAAGGTTTGGGCTGGGGCTGAAAGGGTTAGGGTTAGGGGCAAGAGTGGGCTGCACAGGAAATGTTATGTAACTGGAAGGTTCTTGGTCTGAGGTCGGAGGGATAACCTGTAGAATCTGTCTCTGGTGCTGCCTCAACCCGCCCCGACTCCTGCGGTTTCCCCTCATTGTTTCCGGAATCCTGGCCCTCCGGAACTATGCCTGTCGCTAAATTTGGTATCTGGAGATAGGCTGTGCAAAGAATGGTGGTCCAGGAAAGGTTCTCCAGGGTATTTCTGCCTAATAAAGAAGAAAATTGGATTTCCAGAGATAAGTGATTTGCCCAGGATCTCATGATTTGTAGATGTCAGGCTGCCTGTCTTTTGGGCTGGCATTATCCATTTTGCTAAGTCCTCGGCTGAGTGTCCCCTGCAGCTCCACCCTGCTCTGGCTCCTGTCTTGGGGATTATTGATACAAGTCAGCTCAGTAGAGGAGCTCTGGTCACCTGCTGCTTGTCAGTCACTCACTGTGTGCCAGGATATATACCTGAGGATCATTTCTGACCTGGATCTCATTGGGCTGCCGTTTTTTGCCCCGAGACCTCAGCAATAGAGGAGGAAGGAAGCCAGGTCTCAGGTGCAGCTTTGGGGAGTTTGCAGTGGGAGGAAGGGAGCCACAGTGGCCTGCTCTGGGGAAGCTGAGCTCCACCCCTCGCTTGGTCTCTGCCAACTAACATGTGCTGTCCCCTGCTAGGTGCTGCCTACAAACTGGTGTGTTATTTCAGCAACTGGGCACGTAGTCGCCCAAGCCCTGCCT
Source organism: Bradypus variegatus (assembly GCA_004027775.1). Taxonomy (NCBI): domain Eukaryota; kingdom Metazoa; phylum Chordata; class Mammalia; order Pilosa; family Bradypodidae; genus Bradypus; species Bradypus variegatus. Next base: position 4,145 of record PVKY010013777.1, on the reverse strand, counting down.
CCATCTTACCCCAGGACCTGGACCCGTTTCTCTGCACCCACCTGATATTTGCTTTTGCCTCCATGAACAACAATCAGATTATTCCTAAGGATCTCTAGGATGAGAAAATTCTCTACCCGCAGTTCAGCAAGCTCAAGGAGAGGTGTGCTCATGTTGGCATGAGGGTTGTATTTTCAGATTTACAGATTAAGCCTATTTCTTCTACTAACCTTCAACTTTCCTCTGATTCCTCCTGTGCTGGCCTCACAAAGGGGCTGCTGACACCTCCTTCTAACTTAAGAACTCCCTGTGGACAGGCACTCTGGGCTCTTTTTGGCCTCCTTGTGTTTGCAGCAGCTCCTGCCTCTGCCTGGAATATCCATCTCTCTTCTTTACCCAGAACCCCCCCCCCCCAACTCATCCTTTAAGCCCAGTTGTGAGGATTTCATGTATTAATGCTGTTAAAGTGCCTCAAAGAGGGCCTGTACCTCACAGATGCTCAATAATCTAGTGGTTTTAAAAAATATACTTAATTTTTTTGTTAGAGAAGTTGTAGACTTACAGAAAAATCATGCAGAAGGTACAAAGTTCCCATATACTCTCCCTCCACCCCACACACATGGTGTTCCCTATTATTAACAGTTTTATTACAATTGGTGAAACAAAATTATTATAATTATCTCATTAACTATAGTCCATATTTTTCAATAGGGTTCATGGTTTGTGTTGTACAGTTCTATGGATTTTTAAAATTGTTATTCTGGTAGCATTTGTATAACCTACAAATTTCCCTTTTAACCACTTTCAAATCTACAAAGATCAGTGGTGTTATTCACATTCACAATGCTGTGCTACCATCAACACCATCTATTACCAAAACTTTTCCATCACCCCAGACTGAAACTCAGTACCAATTAAGCAATAAGACTAGCGTTTCTATTACCATCTGTCTCCTGCAACCCACCAGTGGCTATGTTAGAGACTGACACAGAGTTGGAGTTCAGAAAGTGCTATTTAAGTATTCTCCTCCCCCAAACCCCTGGGTTCTTACCTTTTCCAAGGAAGGGGGCAGGTGGGTTGTCAGTGCATTAATCGCTAAGATGGACAGGGGAAAAATCCCATGTCACCAGGTTACAAGATCCCCGAGAACAGGGCACTTGTCTGTCTCACTCATTGTTGCATCCCAACCACCTAAAACACTGATTGGCACATAGTAATTGCTCAATAAACATTTTTTTGGGAATAAGAAAATGAGTGAAGAGAAACATTTTAGACTATTATTTTTTCATGAAAACATAGAGATGTGGGGGAGAGCTTGGTGGAATTTGTACAGAGTCCTGGGCCTGTGATGACCGTTGAGTTGATTGTTCTGCCGTCTTTTCCTTTCCTCCTCTTTCCTGTGCTCTTCTCTTGTCTTTTTTCTCTCTCTCTCCCTCTACCTGCCTTCCCCATTTTCCTTCCCTGACATCCCAACCCCCTACTTCCCGTTACTCCACAAATGAGTGAAGTGAACGTTTGTGGTAGCTGCACATGGGAATGAGGGCACAGCTTCCAGACCCTTTCTTTCTCTCCCACATCATAGGAACAATGAGCTGAAAACCCTGCTGTCTGTTGGGGGGTGGAACTTCGGCACGGCAAGGTGAGACTTTTCTGTCCCATCTTCTCTCTGGGATTGGGGGTGGTGGCAGATGGGAGGGTGGAGCAGGTAGGCTGGAAGTGAGGACAGAGGGAAAAGTCAGCCTGGCCACAGGGAGAGCAAAACTGGTGCAGAGACTTCCTAAGCCCTGGCCTGGCTCTGGGGGGTGGAGGTGGGGGTGAAATGGAGGGAAGTTCCAGCAGTGGGGAAACAGGGAGACAAAATGGGACACTTGCAACAGTCCCCTCAACCCTTCACCAGAGGCAGGGGTTTTGTCTCAGAGGGAGAGTGTTGTGTAGGACAAGAAGAATAAATCTCTAACCTCGCAGTATCTGGATGTCATCACTTCATAAATGGAGCCAGTGCTATCAACCTCAAAGGGTTGTATCTGATGCAAAGAAGTGATGTAAACAAAATGCTAAGCTAAGCTTAACGCCTTGGCACAGTACGTGGTCAACACATGGTAGCTGCTCTTTACCATCCACAAGGCATGTGGAGTTTACAAGCTGCTTTTTTGTCTCTGAGGAAACATTGCCCCTATTTCATGGCTGAGGCCTGGGGTAGAGGCCAGTGCCTACCTCCTACCTTAACGGAAATGAGATGGCTGAGATGGAGGCCTGGAGGCATGGTGAGGGGCGGCGGGGTGGGGGGGGGGGGGGTAGAGAGTGGGGGAATGAATGGGAGGGGATGGAGGTTAGGGGAGTGGGAGGCTGGAGCCTGGAGGAGTGAGTATGAGGGATACATCTTGTAAAGGACCCCCAGGTGACTATGGAGGAAGGACTCTTTGAGGGGCTTTAGGTGGTAACTGGCTCTGCCTGATCCCAAACTTCACTCAGCAATCACTCAGAGATCACTTTTTGATCACTTACTATGTGCCAGGTGCAGGGCCAGCTGCTGTACACACGTTATCGCATAAATACTCAGAAGAAGCTTGCAAAGTGGTTGCTGATATTCCAAATTTGTAGAAAAAGAAAACCAGCATCAGGGATATTCAGGAACTTGCCGGGTTCTACCCAGATGTCACTCAGAGATCACCAGGCTGGGAAGTGGCAAACCGATAATGGAACCCAGGCTGGGCTAATTCTGAATCTATTTACTTTCAAACAGTCACACACAGGACTAACCCAGACTTGCTTAAACGTCAGCTCTAATAAGTTAGAATTTTTTAGAGAGTATCTTCACTATGGAAGAGAGAATAAACTTAAACAGAAAAAAAAAAATCAAGCAAAGAACAAAAGAGAAAAGGGACCAAAGCCCCTTGTCAGAGCACAGGCCCCTCATGCCAAATTATGCAGCCCAGGCCTGATTAGCTTGGGTCTTTCTGGAAGTCATGGTCTTTGGCTTGTGTTTACTCCCCTAAATCCAGTCAGAAAAAGAAAGTCAGTGCTAGAACGGGTCTTAGGAATCGAGTACTTAAGCCTGAGGAGAAGGCAGAGAGAAGCAAAGTGCCTGGTCAGCAACCACAACATGTTTTGGGGGGCAGAGCTGAATTGAGCCAGGTCTCCCGACCCCAGGGCCTGCTCTTTCTTTGGTCCCTGCTGCTTCCTGTGCTGTCTGGCCAGGGACAGGACTTGGGTTTCAACTCCTCCCTGTTGCCTGAATTCCCCTTTCCTGGGTATCAAGCCCTAAGTGCTGGGAGGGATGTTTAAGAAGGTTTGACTTTCAAAGGTCTGCCTTCCTTTCCTCCAGCCACATTTGCCATGCTCTTAACAGCGTGCGAGCCAAGGGCCCTTGCAGGAGGTTGTGATTCTGCAGACAGCATGCTTTGCCTCACCCCTCGGTCTTCCCACAGGTTCAGCACTATGTTGTCCACATCTGTCAACCGTAGCAAGTTTGTTGATTCTGTAATATCCCTCCTGAGGATGCACGACTTTGATGGTCTTGACCTTTTCTTCTTGTACCCTGAACTAAGAAGCAGCCCCATGCATGATCGTTGGACTTTTCTCTTCTTAGTTGAAGTAAGGCCAGTCTGGCATCTCCAGACTCTAGAAAGGATTCTACTCTGATCATATCAGGGCATATGGCAGAGGAAGAGCATAAGGCTGGGGGAAGGGGCAGGAGAGAAGGGGCAGAATGTTCTTCTACTGCCATCACCCTAGAGGTGTTGGGCAAAAGAGCTACTGAGAAGGAGTCCTATGGTTGCTCTTTCCTCTGTCTGCATCTGAGTTGGGTACAGCCCTCTTGCCTAAGTGATGCCTCCTCTGTGTAGCCTCCTGGACTCCCACAGGCTGTGTTAGTCTGAACTCTGGGCTCCTGAACCTACTTGCCCACCCCTCTATGAAATCCCATGAGTGGCCCATGTCTGCCTCTCTTGCAAGCCTGTGGGTAGAGCCCATGTCTGACTCACCTCCAAATCCCCAAAGCCTGGCTCAAGGGGCTCAGTAAATGTTTCCCAGGTTATACATGTTTGTCTACCAGTCTCTCTGCCAGTCTCTCTTCCCCTGACTCGCTGTTTTGTCTGATTTTCTGTGTCTGTTTCCTTCTAGGAGCTCCTGCTTGCCTTCCAAAATGAGTCAATGGCCACCTTGCG
>PVKY010013776.1:0-10869 GCA_004027775.1 Bradypus variegatus | reverse complement strand
ATTTGTTCTTCTTCTTGGTTTCACATAAAAAATCAAGACAACCTGTGATAATGTTGCTCTTTTCAATGATTTTAAGAAATTGAAAAGTGGCAAATCAGGTAATTACATCACCAGACATAGGTACATCACATAAAACACAGATAGTAAAAGCCCTGAAAGTCTGTTTTATAGACAAATCCCCGATGCAGACACAGGTACCATGTGTCACTTTACATACATTATGTCAATTATGTTATCAAATCATATTATGTTATCAAATCTCAATTATGTTAACATATCTCAAATGTTGCCTTTGAGAGGTTAAAATATGAAGGAAACTAGAAAATGCTCTTAAACAGCTCCCTAAATTGTTCATAAAATTAACAAAAAAAATTTTTTTTAATTGAAGTGCTTCTTGAACTTATATCAAAAATGACTTGATTTTTGTTGAAGATTGTGGTTTACATTGTTGGAAGGTCCCACACTGTCAGGGAAGTCTCCAACATGCTGGAAATAATTAATGAATTATCTAAACCCCGTTGTTTTCTTTTCCCCTGGGCACCCATTAGATTCTCTGGTATCCAGATGATTCACGCCTTAGACGGAGCCCATAAACAATCAAACCCACAGCGCAGAGACCCAGCACGATGGCCCCAATCACAGGAAGCACAATTGTGTAGTCAGATGAACACTCATCCACTATGAGAAAAAACAAATACAACACGGCAGGTAAGGTTTGGTGATGACAGAACAGAAAACAGGCTAGCTGGTGTGGAAAGAATATGAGCTTTGGAGTCACAGAAATCTGGGCTCGACTTTTAATTCCTCTATTAGCTAGCTGTGTGACCTTGGGGAGGTTATTTAATCTTGCAAATTCCTCATTTATAAAGTAAGCAAATGGAATATGAGATTATGGGAGGATTAAATAAAAGAGCCTTCTTATCTTCTTCACATTGACCAGAGATTGGGTAGATGTTAGCCCTGTTTCCTGAACAGAGCCAGAAGTCCTTCCAGGCATGCTCTCTGCAAAGTGGGATGTGCTTACACAGAAGACACCATTTGAGTTACTAGACTGTATGTGATCTCTTGAAGACATGATACTTATCCCCTTTACAAAACATTTTTGTCACTCCTGAAGTTTTCTTTTATTGCTTTTAGTGAGCTAAGACTATTAGAGAATAGACCTAATTATTGATGAGAGTTTAAAAGTGAGGATTTGTAGACTTGTCAAAACTGGTTTTTATTTATTCCACTAGAGACTACTTATTCTGTTCATTTAAATGGAACTGATTGGGCCAGGGACTAATTAGTCTCAAACGGAGAAGGATGGAAGGGGCTGGGAACAAAGGAGAACTTGACAGATGCTCTATGAAATGGAGAGTTGGTGGGGGGCAGGTGGGAAGCAAATAAATGGAGAGCTATATTTACATCTCATTCATGGATAAATAAGAAGATGTATGCATGAGGTCGTCACATGAACCAATTTTGAAATCATATCCTTAACCAAGGGTCAACATCACTCCATCCTGTCCACCTGAGGTTCAAGAAAAAAAACTCAGAAGGCGTTAGGGGGGAGAGAATGGCAATTGGAGACACCAGAAGAAAACAAAATCTGTACAAGAAAGAAACTGTGCTTATAGTATACTATGTACTTTGGCAGTGGTCAATATTTACAGAATTATAATATCTTATTGATTTAACCAAAAATAGGGGTATAACCATAAAAGGGGATGGTTTAAATGTATTAAATTCTTGTCTGCCATAGCTGGGAAGTTCTATAACTGATATATTAAGAAATAGCATGATAAGATTAAAAATTTTTTTTTTAATTTTAGATTTATGGTGATAGCTACCAGAGGAAATTGATAAAATAGGCTAAAAGTGCTTTGTCTCTTAAGGGAAGGACAGGAAAATGTTACTTTTCATTATAAACCCTTCTAGAGTATGTAATACTTTTGTTATTTATACATATTTCTTGGGTAAAAAAGAACTTTGACAAGAAATCAAAATGAGTTGGAAAAAAAAATACAAAAAAGTTAAAACAAATGTAAAGCAGAGACCTATTGATCCAGCAATTCCACTGCTAGGAATTTATACTAAAGATATAGTCACAGAAGTACACAAAGATACATTACAACAATGTGTATTTTATAAGAGCCAAATGAACAAAAATCTAGTAACCATCAAAAATTTAAAATGATATATTCACACAATAGAATATAAAGTAGTCACAGGTCGCAATATGCTGATGTGGGAGTTCCTAAAGACCTGTAAGGGACAAAGTGAGGCGCACAGCAGTGAAATCACAGGAATCCAAATAAATGTGCATGTGTCAATAGTGTGAAAACATGCACAAGAAACGGGAAAGCACTGGAATGGGAGTGGAAGGCAACTTTTACTTCCATATAGTTTTATTCTATTTAACATTGTTCAAACATTTTAAAAAATGCAGAAGAGTACACAAAGAAAATAAATAACTATCCAAACACCACATTTCTATCCCTCAGATTCATCACTGCAAACCTTTGGAGGCATTTGCTTCTGTGTGTGTACTCACATGCACACTGAGAGAAAAAAAAATTTATGAGTTTAAACTGTAATGTGTTCATATATAAGTATTTCAGAAAAGCACAAATAAAGTAAAATTCACCCCTAAATCTCCCCACCCAGAAATTATTGCTAACATGGACAAATGTTATTTCAGGAAGTTTTCTTCAGCTATAATTATAGATGGATAGAAAAATAAATTGACATATGTTTATTAAATAAGATCATATGAATGCTATTTTATTAAAACTGTTCATTTTAACTATACTTGACTTTAATAGAAGGAAAAAAACTAAAATGAAACTGGGGGAATTACTGCACTTCAAATAGATGTTTTTTTATCATGGGAAATATTGTTTCTTAAAGGATCCCTTTAAGATTCAAAAAAGAGATTACACAGTAAAAGATTATAAATGCTTAAGAGGTTATGAAATAAATTGGAGTTATTATGAGTTTTCCAAACTCTGTTTTTCCAATCAATAGACATTATCTATTGATTCTGTTTGGAAAGATTAGCATTAATAGATTACCTTTCTCCCCCCACTCCCCAACTCTAAATTTTGAATAGTTATATTGCTATTTTTTAACTGTCCATGTTTACAACATCTCAATTGCATTTGAAACCTACCACTCCTATAGTTTTTAAAAATTTGTTTTGAATATATAAGTCATAATTTAAAAAGTCAGAATTACACAAGATGCTGTACATTGAGAATTTTCATTTCTACTCTTGCCCCATCTTCTTAATTTCCCCTACCCCCTTAAATATTTATTTTTTAAAATTTCTTATATAAATTTCCAAGGTTTCTTCATGCAAATAGAAACACATGACTATATATGATTTTTCTTTTCTCACTATGATGCACTATGCTTTTTTTAAACAATATATTTTGTTTAGCTTTCCTTATACACATATATTCTTACACATAACACCCTCATTTGTTTTTATTGCTGTGTAGTATTTCAGTGTGGGACCTATCATCATTTTTTTAATCTGTTCCTGATTGATGGACCTTGGTTTGGGTCCAATTTTCTGCTATTAGAAATAATGCTGTAATGAATAACCATGTACAAACATCATTTCATATATGAAAGTGCATATCTGTATGATAAATTCCCAGACCCATAATAATTTAGTACTTCTATATTATGGATAAAATGCTCACCATTTTATTCTTGTCGTCGTCGTCTTTTTTTTAATGTGGTTTCTCTATTCCTAAGAGTTGTTTACTTATTTCCTTATTTTTATTGTGGCTCAAGTCTTATCTGACCAAATTTCATTGTCAATCAGTCAAGCAATATCTTTAAGAATGGCTCATTGAATTATTTCATGTGTGAGAATAATATTCAATAATATTTTGGGGTCACATTTCCTTTCCCTTAGAACTTTGTAGACCCTGGTCCACTGCTTTCTTTAAACGTTATTGTGTATGAATCTTTGATCAACTTTAACTTTCCCCCTTTATAGCTGATTTGCTTTAAAAAAATTTTTTTTGCCTGGATGCCTAAAGGATTCTTTCTTTATCTTTGAAGTTCTATAGTTTACTTTGGATATGTCCCAATGTTACATTTTCCGTATCAATTCTTTTCTAGGACACATTATGCTTTTCCAGTCTGCAACTTCAATTCTTTTTCTCAAGAAAATTCTCTTAACTCTTCAAATATATCTTCATTCTATTTTGAACTCTCTATTTCAGAAGTAACAGTTGTCCTGTTGGACTAAATGTCTTCCATACCTAGAAGTTTCCCTTAATCCCTTGATGTTTTATTTTCATTAACTGTGTTATCTGTAATTTTCTCTATGAAAACAATTTGATTTTCAGTCCTATCTATTCTGACTCTTACTGTTTCTATTTATTATGTAACAGTGTTGCTTTGATACACATTTTCTCTGGAATGGAATCACCTTTTCATCTCACGCTTTCATTTTAACATCTCATCCTTGAGCTCTGGTTTCATGGAATTTATATTCTTATTAAGTGGTTCACAGCATAAAGCAATTGTAGGAGATTTCTTTCTGTTCCTTGAGTTGTTTTCTTCGTGTGTATTTTATAAAAAAAAAAGTTCCTTTCTAATTTTTCCTCTTCTTCAATTTAATTTTATAGTATTCTTATTGTTATTTTCCTAGAGTATTTTTTTTATAGAGGTCATGCAGTTTGTTTTCTTCTTGCACATGCCTGAGCAGCTCAGTTCAGCTACTTACTTTCTTTCCATTGTATCTGAGATCAGTTAGTATTTCCTTTTGAACTAGATATTGGAAATCTATCCTCCTGTCTGTAGCCTGGGAACCCTTAGATTTTGGGCTGTTTCCTCAGTTCGCTTCCATCAGTCCCTGAGATGACCATTCCTGGTTTTCCCAGTAATCATTTTCACTATTCCTAGCTTAGAAGAGGAAAAAGATCAGGCAGTCCACACTTTTACTCTCCTGACTTAGTAATGGTAATAAGAGTTCACAGGAGTTTTTCCTCTCATGACACGTCTTCTTGGAATGGGGGGTTGAGTGGAGGCAGGGTTCAGAACCGAGCTCTGCTGCCTCCCTCCACTCTTTCCCTGAATCTTTAGTTTCTTTTCATGTCCATCAGTTTTAAAAGTTTATTGTATTAGGTTTTATCTCTTTCTTTGACTGCTACTGGTGATCTTTTTTTTAATTAAATTCAGTTTTATTGTGATATATTCACATACCATACAGTCATCCATGGTATACAAACAACTGCTCACAGAACCATCGTATAGATTGGGGTGATGAATGCATAACTGGTGATCTTTTAAAAACTTTTTTCTTCAGTCTGTTAGGTACCGAGGAAAGAAAATCCTGTGAGGAAGCCTCTGGTCCACCGTTTTAAACCCTACTTTTTATTTCTGCAGTGCTTAATATTTTTTTAACCATGTATATGTGTTACCTTTGTTTCCTTTTTTTTCCTTAAAAAGTAAGAATTAGTACTGAAGAATAAAATCATAACCATTTAAACACTTTTCCTATGGGGAAAACACAAAATTCAGGCTCATATTTATGCACATTTGGTAATCACATTATTTATAACCTGAAAACAATAAATATTCTCAAAAATAATAGAATAGTTATGTAAGTTATATTATAATGTCCATAGCATATTAGGTAGCCACAAAATTATACTTTGAACCTTTAATAGCACGGACAAATGCTCATGATGTACACGTAAAAAAGGATATCAAATTGTGTACTCTGAATGCTTTTAGTTATGTAAAACAATATTCAGGGAGGGCAACACATCAGAATGGACAATGGTTAAATTCTCTCCAGGTGGGGATTAGTGACGGTTTCTACGATCTCTAAGGGGTTCTAGTAAGAGAGTTGCGGAAAGAGCAGTAGGGGCCGGACGTTCTACTCTCAGAAGGGAAAAACGAAGTTGAAATCTGGTGGCTAGATAAGCAGCAGGAAGGCTCAAGGTGAGGGGCAAGTGATGATGAGAATCAGGCAAGTCCCCGCTCGGCTTCGGAGCACTCACAGCAGCCTCCTGCCCCGACCCCGCCAGCGGCAAGCATGTGCCCACGCGCCCTGCAGTGAGCCCCGGAGCCCTAAGACATAAGCTTGGAGGCAGTACAAAGGACAAACCCGGGAGGCGGAAGAGGCCGTTTCCAGGCGCTGCCAGTTGAGGGCAGCCGCAAGCGCGGCTCTCCCCTCTCGGCGGCGCTGCGGTCCGGATGCGGCGCCTGCCTCAGCCGCAGACACCGTGGAACGCGGGCAGCACCCGGGCATTTACTGAAAGGAAACTTTGCTCTTTGTGGTTACTAGAATGCTATTGCAAATAGATTTTAAAGATAATTGACGTGGAGTTGGGTAGGTGGGGAATAAATAACAAGAATCAAAGCAGTAGCCATCATAGAAAAGAGCTCATTGAAAAAGGGAGAAAGGGAAATTAAATTTAAATGCGCTGCCTTATCCCTCTTGATTTTTAAATTCTACTTACTGTTGCCATCTGATGTAAGAGAAATTTCTACACCCTAGAACATTAACTTGAGTCATTCTACAGGTACGATGAATAAACAACTTGTGCTCTGCGGTATAGAACTTTTCAAGGGCACTTGAGGCAGAACTGCAAACTGGAGCCTATGCCTGTTGGAGGGAGGGGATGGCAAAGGAACTCATCTCTCCAACCCCCTACCTGAAGGGCGCCATGAGAGCCTGGCTTTTAAGCCGGGGGCATTTCGGAAAACCCCATGTCCTCACATCCCTGTTCTTCGGGAAAACAGGAATTTCCTGACACTCCAGAGATCCTCAGTGGCTCTTAAAGCTCACTTGAAGTTGCTGTGAGCCCTTCCCATCCCCTCACCCCTAAGAAAAGTGGAGAGAGCTAAAATAATCTAAGGAAAAGTCAGCAACTTTCCTAGTTTAAGCAATGGTTATAGAGTTGTCATGAACTTTTATGAACTTCCTGTTAAAAATAATGAATGGCAACCTTGGAAAATGTAGAAAAACAAGAAAACTTCCTGTTAATAAAATTAGTTAAAAATATCCAGCAGTCCATTACTGTCCCTTTTCCCTGAAATAAAAACTCCATTATTATATTTAAACAGTCACTATAATAGGAAACCATAAATAACATCTAAGCCTTATTTTAATAGAGTTTTTTTCCCTCCACATATCAATCATTCCCAATTAGCAATTTCCTGGTTTATAATTTTTTGTAAATGCAAAAAAAGAAACAAAGTCACAATGTGGATAGCTCTTCCTCTTTTAGTTGCTTTAATCACTCAAATGAACAAATTTATAAGGACAGAACAGAATCAAAGGAAAACAGACAAATCAGAGAAAAGTGCTAACTAAGAAGGCAGGAGACAAATGAAGGTGAAGGAATTGGAGAGCTAACTTTTATTGAGCCTCTTTTGTTTGTTGTTTGGAATGTACTTTACATTTTAAAAAGTGAAGTGTTGGGAATTTTTCTAATTTTTACTACTATTAATAATATATTTCAATCATGTAGATATGTCTTTTTAAAAGAAATTACAGTATAAGACTATCTGTTATCTACGATGATCAGAATTTGGGCAAAACCCAAGAATTTAAAAGCACTTTAGAGTCTATTTTGAAATGAATATTTTTTTAAGTATTAAAAAGTATTAAAAGAAACCCACTGGGTGTTAACACGATTTTTAAAATGTATAAGAAAAATCAGTGCAGTCTCAGAATGTCTTCCCCGAATTCTTTCTTTGAGTACTTGCTTCTTACAATCACCCTTCTCACCACTTTGCCTCTTTCCCTCTGGTTCTCACAGCCAGCCCCGCTTTTATGCAGGTGTGGAAGTCAGAATTAAAGCCCATCTGGCATGACCTACCCAAGGCAGCAGGAGGAAGTGTGGGGGAGTTTATCCTTTAGCTAGGCTTCTACTGGTTCTTTGATGGGGAGTTAGGTTTCTTAATCAGATTGGGAGCGTGGGACAGGCAACTAGAAAAGCCAATGCCTTTGATTCAGGCTGAGTAGGAAGTCAGCACTCCCAAGTCCTCAAGCTTGTACATTTTGAAGAAGGTAGGGGATTTACATGCGTCCATATCCTCTACTGGGCATCTTTCTGGCCACCAGGCATGCTGTTAGCAAAATGACAAACAGTCCTGCGAAACTCAGGCCCACGGCCACAGGGATTTCTCTCCTGTTTCTGTCACTGGAGCATTCATCTGCTGTAATTGAAGTCAGAGTAACAGGTGTTACAGCCTAGCCACAAATGCTGGGAAGTGACAGTACCCATCTGCCTCGGCTTCACCGAGAAGGAAACTGAGGGAGAGGCGGAGCTGCTGCGCCTCTCATCTGCTGCCCCAGATACACAGATGGGTGAAACGGAGGAGGTGAAAGGGCCGGTGCGAGGGATCTGAAACTTGTAGCGCTTGACATCACTTAGGGCGGGTATTCAAATGTAGGTTCCAAGGCCCCGTGCCCTAGAGATTATGATGCAGTGAGTCTGAGGTGGGGCCCAGGAGATTCTGATACAAGTGGGACGCAAACCCAACTTGAGAAACACTGATTTGGTCTAGAGGGTTAGGATCAAGAAATGCGTCCTGACTTTCGAGTCAGGGGACCTGTACTAACTCACATGGCCGAAATTTTCTATCTAAACTCTGTGCTTAAAGGGGCTGCTCCAAAAGCCTTGGGGCTCCTGGCACTGGAGAAACCTTTTGCAGGCACCAGGAACGTAGGAAGCAGTGGGTGAGAAATGGGAGTCAGTGTGCTCTTGCACAAGGCTGTGTTTTTACACTTGCTGCCTTCCTCTCCAGTCCCTGGAGAACTGTTGAAATGTCCCCCTTTGGTCAGGTCTTCTCAGACACCCCCTGCACCACCTCACACCCCAAAACACGACATGTCATCGTGCCTTCCTGCATGTTCCAAAGCCCTTTCCACATAGGTCTTTTATAACACCACAATGTGTTGCAACTTTTATTTTTTAACTCACTCCTCTCACTCCCCCCCCAACCCCCCCACTCTCTGGTAGAAAATGTTATTTACAGAGTAACACACACTTTAACATTTGAGTGTCATTAGTGATATTTGAAGCACAAAAACTGGGAATATAGAGCTGAGCTGAAGCAGTGAAGGCAGAGTGAACAAGAGAAATATGTTGGCAGTTGAATTGCTAGGGCTTTGTGATTATTTGTTTGGGGGGGGGTGAGGATGGAGAGGAGTTAAGGATAACTCTGAAGTTTCATGCTTGGAGAACTACCCTGTGAATGGTGATTTTAGAGGGGAAAAAAAGATAAAGACAAGGTAGCTTTTCTACATTTCCCTGTGAGCACTGCTCAGTGGAGGCCAGGTTTGTGCTGCTGAAAGGTTTTATTTCCCATCTCTGCCACTAAGAGGTTTCCCGGACCTGCTCATTTCTTGCTTCCCACGGTAATTCTGAGGAGTAATAAGAGCAAGTGTGTACTTTCTTTTAAGATCACGCAATTGATCACAGAGATTTTTCAGACCTTTGAAATTTTGAGACCAGATGACAAAGTGTGGACAACACCTACCAGAAAATTTTAATATTTATCTTAGCATATGGTAAAAGTTAAAACTAAAGGTAAAAACATAGGACTCTGTCAAAACCTATGGAAATCAGGGCTTCCAAGGCAGATCACACCTTAATCCTTCCTTTGCTAAATGCTTTCCACCAAGTATGTCAAGTGAAATTTTCTGCCAGATACATCTGCAAATTTATAATGGAATCCAAAATAGAATCAGATTAACTTTATAGAAATTTCATTTATGGCTAAACTTCTAGATAAAGCTATTTTGACAATTAAGAAGTACTTGCAATGTCACTGAGTTATTATGAGAGAGGTTCTAGAAGTCGGGGGTCTCAAGACCCTCTTGGTCGTGTAGGCAAATCCCTGCAACACTTTGTCTTCCTGCAGGGAGGAGGGAGTTTTCTGGAAACTCACTGGTCTGCCCCTGACCCTCTTCCTAGGACCTGTTTCTCTCCTGGTCAGTCATCGGTCACACTCTGCCTGTGGTGGTTAAAACCCAAAGCAGAAGTTGGATGGAAACTAAAACTGACTACAAGAAAGCACTTGTCAGGCAGCACAGTTCATAATTGAGAAGAGGGGATCCAACAGGGTTTATTTCTATCTTGAATAACTGCACCTTCCTCTTTTCCCTCTGTAGGTAGGAGAGAATCTATTTTGAAATCTTTAATTATATACATCACTCAGACTCAGGATCTTTAAAGAATTCTTCAAGCATATCTGAGTTCACCAGTACTCAACGGTGTGTAAGGGGAGGTCACAGATGATGTTTGCTGATTTTAAAATTGAGGGTATTTGTGTTTAAGTGAGTCAGAAATATGTATTTTGGTCAGACAAGGAGAATGTCTTCTACCACGTTGTAGTTTGGGATGAGTTTGACCGAGTCTGAGAGAGTGGGTGTGAGTGGGTTACGATGTCCGATTTTGAGGTTGGTATTGACAGTCAGAGGAATGGTGGGAGGGAGAGATGGCTAGAGAAGCTTGGCCCTATGAGCTTTGTGGAATCCTAATGTTCTAAGACGCTCATGTGATTCTCACCCCTTTGAAAGTTTCACACAAAAACCACCTTGGGACTTAGCCCTGGGTCTCCAAAGGTTATGTTTGTGACATGGTTAACCTTAACTTACCATTTCCAAAATTGTCTCCTTCAAAATCAAAGGCCTGAAGTTGGACATTCATTGTTTTCAGATGAAGGTGGGGTGAAAGCATGATGCTCTGTTCGCTCACACATTTGAAGGAATGCCCAACCATAGTCTCAAATGCCACCATAGAACTTCTCATTCCTTGGTAAATTTTCTCTGAAAATACAAAGGTGAAATATACACATATAAAGACTCTTGGAATATATCCATTGAGTTCCAGCCAGGCTGTT
>PVKY010013775.1:0-10875 GCA_004027775.1 Bradypus variegatus | reverse complement strand
AGGCTTGCCTTGCTCACCTTTTGTAATCAATTTTTTTATCAAATGCTCCAAGAGCTTACTGGGTATGGTATCCTCATTTTAAAGATGGGGAGACTTAGGCTCTGCAAGGTTAAGGAGCTTGGCAAGGTCACAGGTTAGCCAGTGGCTGAACTGAAATTTGACATTACATTTCTCTGACTTCCGGGTTTCTCTGATAAGCTGTGCTGATTACCAAAATGAATTTTTTTTCATCACTCTCTTGAACACTGTATTAATTAGATCTTTTTAAAAAATATATTATTTTTTATCAATAATATTTTAAACATAATTTTATTGTCTTTTAGCCACAAAGACCCTTCTCCAAATTTAAATTCAATTCCTCAGTGTATACGCCTCGGGATCTTACATTCCGCTCCCAATTGATCAGGAAGGTATCAGCGTCATATCTTTTCTCAAATATAACAGTACCACAGTGTTCAATAAAAAGTAGGTCCTTTTGTTTGCTTTCTTGAAGAAAAATTGTCTGTAATACGTCTGCTTGAACTTCAAGTTTACCCCCCTGCTCACTGCTTCATGCTCTTTGAAGTATTATAACTTCGATAGCATGTCATCACATTTCATAATTCATCCCCAAACATTCATGACCCACATTGCAACCTGATTTCTAAGGAACTCGTGTAATGTATGTGAGAACCAGACCCAGGGTGAGTGGCCTGCAGGAATCCTACTGTTTGATTCCTTTAAATATTTTTCTCTGTATTTTAACTCCAAGGCCACGCTTATCCAAAGAGGATCCTGAATACCAGTTCTCACCTTGAACATTGAGAAGGTAGCTCAGGAAGAAACTGGTATTGGATTGTAAAACTTTTAAAGAGATAATCCCTCTTCCAAAACTCTTTTCTTATTACTTTTCAGAGGAGGAAATTCTATAATGAACACCTATACCCTGAAGTCAACAACAGATTTCTAAAGTTTAACATTCATCTCAAAGAATTTACTCCTCACTAGTAAAGGTACTTGTTACCATCTCCTATCTCTATTCATTTTGTAACAAAATATGAGATATCTCTCTGATGTGTGTCTAGATGTGTGTGTGTGTGTATATGAGTATGAATATTTGAAAACTTTATATATAAGTTAACAATTGCTATTAAGCAAATGAGATCTTATGGTATGATTATAAACAGCTGCACAAAATCCAATGAAATACAAGGTATAACAATAATCACCCCAGCATTTACAGAAAAAGAAACAGATCCATTATTTGCGAAATAGTTACAAGGAATAGAATCTTAGCTAAAACTTTTAGGTTTGGCAAAATGAAGTCACAGAACTGAAATTAAATAATTCACTCCATGTTCTTTTCTCCACTGGAGACTATGTCATTTAAGAACACAAACTACTAATGGTACGCCTGTGCTTTGCTTTCACCCAAAAATCCAATCTTGCTTTTAAATGGACTTTTAAAATAAGCTGGCTACATAATAGTAGAAGAAAAAGTAAAAGTTCTTCACTGTTGAACTGAAGAAAAACTAATTTATGATTTTCAGCTATTGGTTTCTCTTTACTGAATTTAATTGCATTACTTTTTTCTTTTTTTTAACATTACTTTTTTTTTGACTTTTAAAAATACTTTTATTTAGAGAAGTTACAGGTTTACAGAACAATGTAGAAAATACAGAGTTTCCACTTACCTCCTACTCCCATTAACACTTTGCATTATTTGAAAACATTATTACAATTGATGAAAGAATAATTATTATTGCATTATTAACTACACCCCATAGTTTACATTATGGTTCCTATTTATGTTGTACAGTCTTTTTTTTATTTTAATCTTTATTCTAGAAACACATTTTTTTTCTCTGTTTTTATTAGAGAAGTTGTGGGTTTACAGAACAATTCCCAGACTTGGCCACTAAGGGATTTTGAACTATTCTCTGTAGAGGTTCCAGGCTATGATTATTTCCTATATTGAGCAGATTGAAGTTACTGGAGAACACCAATGTTGGTCTCAGGGGCCTCTGAAATTCTTACAATGTCAACATCAGTGCAAGTGAGCCTAAAAGGAGATGCTCTGCGAGGACTTGGATTCTGGTGATGAGCTCCAGCGATAAATTTCGCTTGAACTGGCTTGTCCATGTGCAAAGCTTTTGACAGTCATCATAGTTCTTTTTTTTTTTTCCTTTATTAGAGAAGTTGTGGGTTTACAGAACAATCATGCATAAAATACAGGATTCTCATATACCACCTTATTATTAACACCTTGCATTGATATGAAACATTTGTTACAACTGATGAAAGCACATGATTGCTTGAGTAGTGCAATTCCACGGATTTTTTTAAATTTTTTACTGTATTACCACACATACATTTTCCCCCTTTTAACCACATTAGATACATATTTCAGTGCTATTGATTACATTCCCAATTTTGTACCAACATTACCACCATCAATTAACAAAACATTTCCATCATTCCAAATAGGAATTCTGCACATTTCAAGTCTTAATTTCCTATTCCTTATCCCCACCTCATTCCATGGTAACCTATATTCTAGATTCTGACTCTGTGAGTTTGCTTATTCTAATTATTCCATATTAGTGAGAGCATTCAATATTTGTTCTTTTGTGTCTGGCTTATTTCACTCAACATGATATCTTCAAAGTTCAACCAGGTTGTCGCATATATCAGAACTTCATTCCTTTTTACAGCTGAATAATATACCATTGCATGCGTATACTACATTTTGTTTGTCCATTCATTGGTTGTGGGACACTTGGGTTGCTTCCCTCTTTTGGCAATTGTGAATAATGCCACTATAAATGTAAGTGTGCAAATATCTGTTCTAGTCCATGCTTTCAAATCTTTTAAAGTATATACTCATGTGGTATATAACTAGTGGGACCACAGGGTCCTATAGTAACTCTATACTTAACTTTCTGAGGAAATGCCAAACTGTCTTCCAAAGTGGCTGCAACATTTCATGTTGCCACCAGCAACATTTTTCTGCATCCTCTCCAACATTTACAATTTTCCATTTTTTTTAATAGTAGCCATTCCAGTGGGTGGGAAATGGTATCTCACTGTGATTTTTATTACATTTCCTTAATGGCTAATGATGTCAGACATCTTTTCATGTGCTTTCTGGCCATTTGTATATCTTCTTTGGAGTGATGTTTATTCAAGTCTTTTTGCCCATTATTTAATCAGGTTGTTTCTCTTTTAGTTGTTAAGTTAAAGGATTTCTTTACATATGCTGGATATTAAACCTTTATTGGATGTGTGGTTTTCAAATATTTGTACCCATTCTGCAGGTTGTCATTTTACCTCCCTGATAAAGTCCTTTGAGATGCAGAAATTTTTTCATTTTGATGAGGTCCATTTATCTATTTTTTCCTTCGTTGTTCATGCTTTGAGTGCAAAGTTTAAGAAACCATTGCCTAAAACAAGTTCCTGGAGGTGCTTCCCTATGTTTTTTTCTAGGAGTTTTAAAGTTCTGGCTCTTATATTCAGGTCTTTGATACATTTTGAGTTGATTTTGTCTAATGTGTGATATAGGGGTTCTTCTAAATCTACACCACTTCTATGAGTGTGGTGCTGGGGTGCCAGTTTTCCTAGCACTATTTTTTGAAGGGACTTTAATTTCCCAATTGAGTGGACTTGGCAGCCTGTCAGAAATCAGTTGGCCGTAGTACGTACACACCACATTTTGTTTATCCATTCATCAGTTGATGGACACCTGGGCTCCTTCCATCTTCTGGCAATTGTGAGTAACGCCACTGTTCTGGTTTGCTAAAGCTCCTGAAATTCAATATACCAGAAATGGATCAGCTTTTACAATGCGGGTTCATTAATTCACAAATTTGCAGTTCTAAGGTCACGAAAATGTCCAAATTAAGGCATCAACAGGTAGGTACCTTCTCTGAGGAAAGGTCGATGGCATCCAGGGTTCCTCTCACGTGGGAGGGCACATGGCTGGTTCTGCCCAACCTTCTTTTCTGGGTTTAGCTTCTGGTTTCAGTGGCTTTCTCCAAAATATCTCTGGGCTTGTCTCAGCTCCTCTCTTGGCTTCTCCCAGGGACAAACTCTAGATTACATATCTTAGCTTCTCTCCAAAATGTCTCTCTCTGTTTCTCCAAGCCTCTAGGTCTATGTCAGCCCTGAGCTCGCTCTCTCTATCCCTGGACTCTCTTAAGGACACCAATAAATTAATTAAGAACCACTCTAAATGGGCAGTGTCACATCTTCAGGAAAACAATCTAATCAAAACGTCCTACCCACAACTGGGCAGGTGACATCTCCATGAAAACAATCTAACCAAAAGATCCCACACACAAATTGTCTGCCCCCACATGAGTGGATGAAAAGAACATAGTCTTTTATGGGGTACGTAACAGATTCAAACAAGCACAGCCACTGTGAACATTCATGTGCAAACATCTGCTCACATTCCTGCTTTCAGCTCCTCTGGGTATACACCTAGTAGCAGGATTTCCAGATCACAATCTATAACTTAGCTTCCCAAGCAACTGCCAAACTGTCTTCTATAGTGGCTGCACCATTTCACATTCCAGCAAGCCATGAATAAACGTTCTGTTTCTCTACATCCTCTGCAACACTTGTAGCTTCCTGTTTGTTTAACAGTGGCCGTTTTAGTAGGTATGAAATAATATCTCATTGTGGTTTTAATTTACATCTCCCTATAAGCTAGTGATGTTGAGCATCTTTTCATGTGCTTTTCAGCCATTTGTATTTCCTCTTTGGAAAAATGTCTATTCAACTCTTTTGCCCATTTTTATTTTAGGTTGTCTTTTTAATGCTGAGTTGTAGAATTTCTTTACATATTCTGGATACCAAAACTTTATCAGATATGTGGTTTCCAAAAATTTTTTTCCTTTGAATAGGCTACCTTTTCATCTTTTTTACAAAGTCCTTTAAAACACAAAAGTACTCAAATTTGAGGAGGTCCCATTTAATTATTTTTTTCCTTCATTGTTTGTGCTTTGGGTTTAAGGTCTAAGAAACTGCTGACTACCCCTGGATCTTGAAACTGCTTCCCAACATTTTTTTCTAGGAGTTTTATGATGCTGGCTCTTATGTTTAGATCTTTGACCCATTTTGATGTAATTTCTGTATAGGGGTACTCTTTCATAGCTTTGGATATGGATATCCAGTTCTCCCAGAACCATTTATTGAAAAGGCAGTTCCCTCCCAGTTGAATGGACTTGGAGCCTTGTCAAAAATTAACTGATCATAGGCTTGGGCCAGATGGCGGCACAGAGAGGCGCGGAACCTAGGAGGCCCCCGGGAACAACGGTGCATGTTCTCTTTCAGTAGCAGCCTTCTTCTGACTGAACGTCCTCATATCTTCAGGCAAATCACATTCTGCTTGATGCTTGGCTTGAAGTTTTGTCATCTGCTCACCTTGAATGTTTTCCAGTTCTTGTGTAACTTCCACCTTCCTCGGCGGCGGCTACATGATGCTGAAGGGACATCGAGCAAGGCGGGCTGGCGGCCGGAGGACCCGAGGGAGCAAGGCGGGCTGGCGGCCGGAGGACCCGAGGGAGCAAGGCGGGCTGGCGGCCGGAGGACCCGGGCCGTACGGCCAGTGTGAGGAGGAGGAGGAGGAGTGTAGGGAAGGCCTCTTTAACGTTACTTTGTATGTAGTTTATTCCTGACATCAAAAGTTCAGAAATATTTCTTTAATTTAGCCTGTATTTGAATTAATTTCTTGTTAACACAGTAATAAAAAGAAAAATCTAATCAGGTCATTATTTAGAATTTCCCACTAGAAGAACAAAGACATTTTTCTCCTTCCTGTTTATGTGGTTCTCCCTTTTCTCTGGATCTCCAATGTACCAGTGCCTCCACCTACTCCTGCTCAAGTTTAAATCTCAATTTTTCTTTAAAGGGTATTTTATTTCTCATATTTATTATCAGTACAGGTTACTCTTCTAGTGTATTTCCAGTTTAAATATTATTGGATAATTCACTGAAGTGTTAGCACTTAAAAAAAAAAATCCCAGCTATTTTGATGGGATACCTCCCCCCTTTCCCCACATAATAAGCGGAAAAGACAGAATGCGAATCATGGCTGTATGGCTGAATTCCAGATTCTTCAAATTATTTACTGTTTGTAAATTCTCTAACCAGGTAACAGACCTAAAGTTCTATGCTCCTTAATCACCTGACATATTTTCCTCTTATTTTCTATCTTTATTTATGCCCATTTCTTTATTTTACTAGAATGTCAAAACCCTACACAGCAGAATAAATATTGTCAAAATCTAAATCATTGGAGATTAGACATAAGATCCCAAGTTGCTTTTAATGCTTCCTAATTGATCCCTTAGAAAATGAAAAAATATTTGCTATCTTCCACTTAAGAAATTATATAGTTCTTCATATAATTTAAGGAATAAAGTATATATTACTTGAACAGAAACAGTTACAAGATATAGTGTGGTATAAGCCACACATTTTTGAATAAATGAGAATATATGTGCAAATTACTAGGCAAAAATACTGTACTTAATGTCAGTCATTGTTATTGTTAAAAAGTAAAAATATAGGATGGAATGAAGAACCTTTAATTTTTGCATCTTAAGAACCACAGAAAGTGTTTTTCATTTTTTTTGAATATTCTTCTCTTCCATAGTTTCTCTTTTTAGCCCCAATGTTTGCATGCATGTTGTAAGATTTGCCTGATGAACACAGTACCAAGTTGCTTCTTATAGTTAATGGATAAATTTACTTTGGAAGGAAGGTCATTTGACTACGTCTAATTTGTAAGGTTGAAAAGATGACCTTACAAATATTAAACTAAACAGGTAATAAACTAAAAATCAGTCTTGTCAATGAAGGAAACTTCCGGCTTGTCATTTAGCATTGCTGTGACCCCCATTCACCCACTCAAGTACAGAATCCAAAAACTAGGTTGCCCCACCCAGGACAGACCCAGACAATCACCTTTGTTCCTCTTGGCATACTAGAGGTTTCCTTTAATATCTCTTTCTTTGCCTTTCCTTCCTCTTTCTAACTTCTTGTGAAAAGAATAGTTTCTTGGACAGAGAGGTCAGCCTCTCCCTCATAAATTCTCACCCAGAATTCCTTTTGATTCAGATTCACCCTACATCAGATCAAGTCTAATACTATATACTCCTCTAATTGAGTATCTTTCCAAATCATTCTATCTTCCAATGAATGTTCTTTTCTTTTTGAATGTATTTCCAACATGTGAATTCTGCCAGACATCCATGTTTTAATTATAAAGAAACACATTTTAAAAATACAGCCACCTTGGTAAATTACTACATTATGACCAAAGGTGTGTCTATACTGAAAAGAATGAAAAGGGCAGTTGAAAATAAGGTGTCATAGATTAATTTAACCATCTCTTTCTTCACCCTCCCAGAACCCTGGCCCTTTTTTCCTCATATATGGGAAGAATTTTTAGCAAATTCCCATTGAATATGAAAGACTGAACTATGATTGCAAGACATTACCTCCCTCATTCATATTATCTGGGGTTTCCAATACACAGTTAAGAACATATTCTTCCTTTTTCTATTCTCAAACATGGACAGACACTAATGCTAAAATAACAATGGTCAGAGCTAAAAGGTTAGGTTCTAGACCTAGTTTAAATCTTAACTAGCATGTATGTTCTTGGCTACTCCACACCATCTGTTTCCTCATTTGTAAAACCAAAGGGTTGGAACAAATCACACTATGATCAGCTACGTTCTAGGAACTCTAAAGAGCACTCACGGGACAGAGAAGGGGAGGAAAAGGATGTGGGTTACCTGTTCAGAGCTCTTCAATCAGATCAGCTCTGTTTGGGACGTTTCATTATTTTGAATAGGATTTTACTGGAAACAATATACATATACACACACACACATGATGACACACAAAAGCTTACACCCTAAGATCCTCTAATTTATGTTATGTTTTATACTAATTTCCTTCTTGTTTTCAGTAGAGACTTTAGGTACTCACAACCAAGCAATGCATTTTGGGTTCTAAAGGATTGAGTTTATGTTTTATCTCGAACACATCATTCTTTGACTAAATAAATAAATCAAGAGACTTAGGATATACTTATGGATCTAATTAGTCAAGATAGTCAATTATTCAAAATGCTAATCATTCTCAAATCTTTTTCAGAGACTCTTTTCAAAGCCCCTGGAATTGGGCAGAAACCTAAATATTACAAATTTGCTTCCACAGAGCCTTTCAAATTTGGAGACACAGAAGAAAATCACACCCTAGCTTTTTATGTACATATTCTCTGGAGTGATGTCTTCTTTTTACTCAAAAGTGCTATGGTTCTCCATTAAGTCTTCATTTTCATGTTTATGTTCCTCAATCAAGAATGCTGTTTGCCTCAATCACATTAATGTAAATAACTATTGTCCTTGACTTTCATTACCCTACACCAGTGGTTCAAAGAGTGTGGTTCATGAACTGGGGTGGGGGGGGCACTCCTAGACATCAAAACAATTTGCTTAATAATACCAAGACTTTATTTTCCTTTTTAATAGTTACATAAGCAGTGGGGGATAACACTGCTGGCATCTTATCATGAATCACTGCTGTGGCATCAAACTATACTATATTCATTACATTCATTTTTCTCACACATTTTCAATTAAAAAAACCCAGGTTCACGAAGGAATTTCTTTGGTAAAGTATTAAAACTTAATAATTATATTAAATTTCAATCCTTGAGATCCTTTTAATATCAATGGTGAAATGGGAAGTATACACAAAAGTACTTCTGCCGTATACCAAATACGTTGATCGTCAAGAGTTGAAAAGCATGTGGGCAACTGCTTGATTTGAGAGCCAAACTAGATGTTTTTTCATGAAACCTCACTTTTATGTAAAGGCATGAATATCTAACTATGATTATTCAGACTTAAGTATCTGGCAGATATTTTACTTGAAAATGTGAGGCTCACTTCAAAAAGCCAAACACAATTGATTGCTTTTGTTGCAGATGATAACAATTCAAGCTTTCAAGAAAACAATCCTGTTTTGGAAAGTTGTAATCTATACCTTGAGAATCAGCTTTTCCCATTACTTACAGGCCTTTCTAATGACATCAACATTAATATTAACCAATCTGATTTTTTTATATTATGTAATAAAATTCATCCACCTCTGGAAGATTTTCATAACTCAGTGAACCAATATTTTCCAGATGACCAACAACTGATGTTACAAAATCATACATGTGGCCATCCAAATTGAAATATGGAGCAATGGATTTTAATGTAGCGGAATATGGAAAGCTCATTATGACATGGTTTCAAATTCCTCATTGCAACTAACCTTTAACAAACAACCATTGGTGAAGATTTTGAGAAGTATCAAGGAACAGTATTTACAATTATCTGAAAAGGCTATTAAAATACTTCTTTCCAACTACATATTTCCAACTACATAGCATCTGAGGTCAGAATTCCCTCATATACTTCAACCCAAACAACCTATTGCAAGACAAATCATGAAAGAGAAGATATGAGAATCTAGCTGTCTTCTATTAAGTCTGACATTTCACAAATTGGCAAAAATGTAAAACAATGTCATTCTTACTTTCTTGATAGTCTCAGGAAAAATAGTTATTTCTCATCTTATAGTATTTATATTTACATGTAATAGTTTTATTTTTAAATGAATTGATATTTTATAAAAATCAGAAATTAATTTTTAGTTTTTAATAAAATAAATGTTTATAGTGTAACTCAAATGTCCAAAAGATCTTCTGGGTCCTCATAAACTTGTGAAGTACCCTACACTAATTTCTACTGTTGTATTTATTTTATTTCACCCACCTTTTCAAACAGTCAAGGTTATAATAATTCCTAATCTAGGTACCTTTAGTTGTCAACCTCCTTTTCAATTTGGTATTACCATCATATTCAATGACCTTAAACTACTGTATTATTATTGACTATGTTAATCACCAAGAACCTTCTCTTAATACATTTCTAACATTCTAATTTTTAATGCAACAGTGAGCTTTTGGGTAAATATGTTTATGGTCAATATTTACTGAAACCTGAGTTTGTACTGATAGTACAAACTTACATATGATATATTAAATATAAGGAGCAGCATGGAGAGAGAAGATAGATATAAAATCTATGCTTAATGGTTTAAATATAATCAGGAACTCGGATTGATTACAAATAAAAGGCAACACAGATGAAAATTCTGTCAGTAAAATTTGAAGCTTTGAGACAGAGAAAAAAAGATAATGAATGTGAAAGGCAGAGGTAAAGTAATTTGAACTTGAAAGTAACCAGAACTCCAGAATGCTGAATTATAAATCATATAAAAAAAGGAAATCTGAGAGACTTGCTTTCCATAACATTATATAGATAGTGATGATGGCACTGAAAGCAGGGACAAGACTAGGACCTGATATCTTCGTACCAAGCAAAAAGCCAACTTGTGATCCACAACTTTAAAGCACAATCTTCCATTTAAGTAAGAAAGTCTTCCAAGTCTACTTTTACTGATTCCAGTTTTTATAGAGTTTACTCAACTGGACTTTACAGTCAGTTGAACAATCTTAGAACAAAAGAAATAGATAGTGTGGCTTACCAAGCAAAAACAACAGACAACATTGAAATCATTTCAGATAAATTCCCATTTTCCAGAACAAAGAAAAAAGTGGGATATTATTTACTCTAAAATATTGTTTAACTAAGGGAATTTTTAAAACTAATATTGCCCCTTATACAGCTAATAAATGAACTCTGGACTAGGGATGGCCTCGGTTATGTTTTAAATCCAAGGAACTGGATGTCAAAATCCCTGGCAAATAATTGAATGTTAGAATAATCCCTTCCAGAAACACAGGGGCAGAGACTCTTTTTT
>PVKY010013774.1:0-10870 GCA_004027775.1 Bradypus variegatus | reverse complement strand
AGGTCACACCCCAAACCTGATGGCAGTCACATTCAACGCCTGGTTAATAGGCAGAAGGGGAGGTGGTTATCAAGGCCTGGCTCCCTCACCTCAAGGTGGGACAGTTTGGCAGGGCCATCCAAGCTCCAGGGCTCCCCAAAGGTTCAGCTGAGGCCTTTGTTGTGAGTGCCTCCCAGCCCACCTTCTCCTTCTGCCCCATATTGCCACCTTCACTCCCCACAGGTGTGGCTACCACAGGCACACTGAAAAATCTTCCTGCACTAAATCTCCATCTCAGAGTCCATCTCTCAGGGAACCCAACCTAACTCAAGAGATGTCTGGAGCCTGGAAAATCATGTCTTGTCAACAGAAGGAACTTCAGACATCAGCTGATCCAACTTGCACATTTCACAGACAGGAACTTGAGGTCCAGAAAGGACAAGTGACCTGGCTCAGGACCAGCGAGAGGCCCAGCCTATGTAGGTATGGCCTCCAGAAGAACAAGAGATGACAGTCGCCTCTTTCACCAGACTAAGCAGGGGGGAGGCAAGGGTGGAGGTGGGGCCCTTTGGATGTGGTTTCTGATCAACCTCTGCTTCATAAAAGGACAGCAACCCAGTGAAGGCCTGGGACCAACAGCCAAAACCCTACTCCTCCCAGATACAGTACTGGCTGTTTGAGGTCAATAAAGACCATCTGTTTCCCATCAAGTTTCTGAACTTTCAGTCTAGAGAAAACCAGCACACAAACATGCATTCCCTCTGGTGTTCTCACTCCCCCTTGGGTTAGAGTTCTTTGGTCAAGGGATTAAGGCAAAAGGAAGGGAGGTTTCACAGGTAGGAGGGAGACAAGCCCTGGTGTCACAGGTGCCACCGAATTTGACATGACATGAGGCCTCTTGTCTAGTCTAGCTCCTCATGTCAGAGACAGGGGGACCCAGAGAGGGAAGGAGATCAGCCTCTGTCCTCACAGCCTGTCAGTTCCCGGGTCAGCCGGCCCTGGAACTCAACCTCCTGACTCCACACTGCCCCGGGAACCATCCAGAAAGGTGAGGCCCCACACCACTCTCCCCAGAAAGAGGTTCAGGACCCCTATGAGTAATTAAGAGAGGTCAAGTCCTGGTCCCTACTTGCCCCAGCTTTCACGCTGTTTTTTCTTGGGAAATAGGGTTCCCTCTGGCCAAAAACATGCTCATGAGAATGCGGCATCTCTGGGCACTTCTCACCTTTTCCTTCTCAGAAAGGGGCATAAGCACTGCTATGTTTGTGAGATTTACTGGGAGCCTTTTTCAACTTAAGAAAGAGATACTTTCATCATTCTCAACTGGTTATTAACAGTTGACAATCACCTGTCTATGTGCCCCCAAATTTTAAAAATGAAAAAACAAAAATCATCCAGCGTTTACATTGATTTGGCTAATCCCTAGAGGAAAATACAATTAAACGAAAGGAACAAAATGAAAGCTGACTGATGAGTTGCCATTTTAAGACACTCTGTTCAATTAAACTAAAAGCCTCCTCTCCATGCCACGGCGATCGTTTCCAAGCATTGCCAGCACACAAGCCCACCAAGGCAGGGCTTGCCTGGGCCGGGCAGCCAGGCTTTCCAGCAAGAGTCAGAATGCTCTTAAAGCCAAGAAGAAGGATCCCTGAATCTGCACCTAAACCTGGTTTTCCAATTTAGAACCGACTCCGATTCCTGCCTGACATCCAATCGCCTTCCCAGCTTGGAAGAGGCATGGGAGGGGGCAAGGGTTCTATCACCAACGTGTGAACTTTTATTTTGCTTCTATTTGCCTGTCTGCTCGCTTTACAAAAGGTGGCCCCTGGTGAGAAGCCAGTGACCATTTTGCCACTTTCTAGCCTCAGTTTTCTCATCTTTAAAACGGGGATGTCCCTGGAACATGGATACCTGGATGTTAGCCTCTACTCTGTTGATAACTTGCAGTGTAACTTTCCTCTAGTCCCTTCACTTCTCTGGGTTTCAGCTTCCTCAGCAGCTAAATAAGTCTAAAATGCCTTGGGAATGCACTGAAAGTTAAAAGTGTTAGGAAGGGGACAATCTTCAAAAACTAGTGTTGGAACGATTGGATATCCATAGGCAAAGAAAAAAAAAGAAAAGAAAAAGATACGAACCTCAGCCTTAACCTCACACCTTTATAAAGATGAATTCAAAATGGATTATAGGCTTAAATGTAAGATGTAAAATTTTTAGCAGAAAATGTAGGAGAAAATCTAGGGCAAAGAGTTCTTAAACATGACACCAACAGCACAATACATAAAAGAAAGAATCAATAAATTAGAACACATCAAAACTAAAACTTTTTCTCTGCCAGAGGTTGAGAGAACGAAAAGACAAGCTACAGAATGGGAGAAAATATTTGCAAATCACATGTCCAACAAAGAACTTGGATCCAGATTATATAAGAACTCTCTAAACTCAACAATAAGAAATCAACAATCCAATTTTTAAATGGGCAAAATACTTAAACAGACACTTCACCAAAGAGGATATACAGATGGCAAATAAGCACATGAAAAGATGCTCCACATTGTTAGCCATTAGTGAAATGGATATTAAAACCACAACGAGATATCACTCAGAATCTCATATCAGGTTGGCTAAAATAAAAAATCAGTGGTAATACCAAACGCTGGCTTATATCACAGGAATGTGGATTAAGGTTGGGAACATGTGTCAGGTTGGGTGCATAATTCAATCTACCACATGGAATACCACTTAGCAATCAAAAGGAACAAACTGATTCATGCAAGAACTTGGATGGATCTCCAAAGAATTATGCTGAGTGAAAAAAGCCAATCTCAAAAGGTTACGTACAATATGATTGCATTTATATGACCTTCTCAAAATGGCAAAATTAGAGCAACAGAGAATGGGTCAGTGGCTGCAGGGGAAAGGGGTCTGACTATATAAAAGGGTAGCACGAAGGAGTTTTGGGGGGTGAATGAACATTTCTGATCATGAGTGTTATGGTGCCTACCTGAATCTATACATATGATAAAATTCATAGAACTATGCACACAAAAAAAGTGAGTGCATGGAAAAACCAGGGAAATCTGAATAAGATCTGTAGTTTAGTTAATCATATGGTGCCAATGTCAATTTGTTGGGTTTTTTTTTTTTTTCAATTTGTTGGTCTTGATCTTTGTAAGATGTTATCACAGAGGGAAGCTGGGGGGAGTGTCCTTGCAAATTTTATGTGAGCCTAAAATTATTGCAAAATAATAAGTTTTTTTTTTAAGTGTTGGGAGTATGTTTTACAAAGATTAAAAAAAAAAAAAACTGTTGTTACTTTTCAAAGCTGCTCCCAGCAAGCTCTGCAGTTGGAAAGACCTGGGTTAATAGTCCAGCTGAACATTACAGCTTCACTGCATGCTAGCTTTGAAACTTTGGGCAAGTTACTTCATCTCTCTGAGCCTCAGGTTCCTTGCATGTAAACAAGGAATAGTGACCCAGCCCACTGAGAGCTGAAATCAAATAATGTGTAAAAGCATCTGAACAGCAACTAGAGCACGGATGGTTCTGAGTAATGTTAGTCCCCATCTATTGCTCCAACCAGTCCAACTCCTCCAGTTTGCCTTCTGGACCTGCTGTTGCATTTGCCTCCAGCTTCCAAGGTCCAGTCAGGTTCTCCTGGGAACCCAGGTCCCTCTGGAATACAGGTCTTCCAGCTCTCTCGTCTGGACCCCTGTGAAGGGCTGCGCTGTGCCTGAAGCTCAGACCTCATGGAAACCACACCCTCTCTGGTAGCCTGGCTAGGGTGGAACAGCCCTGGAACTGCAAGTTTCCCCTGCCGATCAGCTCTCAGGGCTAACAGACTGCAGCTAATCACTCTTCCCTCCTCTGGGACCCCTGTTACCAAACCTTCCTTCCACCCTTTGCATCATTCTCATTCCAAGTGGTCTTGAAAACAAGAAGGGGAACTCCTTTATGGTTGCAAAGTACAGTTTACAAAGCACTTTGACGCATGCATCATTCCTCTTTAGAACCCCAACAAGATCCTAGTTAGAGGCAAGGCAGGGGTAAGAATTGCAATTTTCTAAATGGAAAGAGGCAGACACTAGGGGACTGAGTGAGGAATGGGAAGGAGAGAAGGGAACCAACATGGATTAACCACTTACAGTGTGCCAGTCACCTTATTTTCTTTCATTTGATTCTTACAACGTTGTTGTGTATTATTAAATCTCTATTTTGTGGTTGAATACCTACATTCAGAAAGGTTAAGTAACTTATCCAAGGACACACAGCCAATAAGGGCAGAATGGGAATCAGACCCAAGCCTGCCTCACTCCTTTGCACTAGGCACAAAGCCCATCGTGTCCTCCCTCTTCATTCACTGGAATTGCAATCAGAAATCTGTCCTTCTCTGTGGAGTCCTCCTGACTTGACCAGGCCCACGAGTGCCCTGGACCTGCAAATGTAATAATGCTCAGATGGCCCCACCCTTTCATTTTTGTCACATATTTCCACGTTTGGAACTCACTGATGCATTCCATGCCAACCTTAGGTAATAACACCACTGTCCCTCCCCAACCTCAACCTCTGGGCCCCTCCCATAGCTCCTCCAACTCAAGACCAGATTCTCGTTCATATCCCACAGTGTCCAGGCTAGAAGGACTTTAGAGAACATTCAAAAGGACCCTGAGATCCAGAGAGAAAGGAGCTTGCCTAGAGTCCTGTCATGAGACAGGAGCAGGGCCAGGACCAGCACCCAGGTCTCCTGGCTCATGTCCAGCCCTCTGCACATGTTCTAACATAGCAGTGCTCCCCCACTGCTGACAGATCTGCAGGCCTTCCTCCCAGCACCCCTCCTCAGGAGAGGGCTCTCTGGGTCAGGAGCTCACGATGACTCCAGCACTTCCTCCTTCCTTCCACAATCCTAACTCTTACCATCCTTCCAGCTCCAGCTCAGTCCTGCCTCCCCCTTGAAAGCTTTCCAGATTATTCCAGTGCACAAGGGTCTCCTCTTCCATCAACAACTGCTGCTTCTGCTTCCATTCCCCTTGGCTCATCCAGGTCTCCCATGATTTCACAACCATCATGAAGCTTGGTTCAACCTCCCCAGGCAGATCCCCAGCTCTTAAAGGACCAGACCACGTCTCCCTCCCACGGCACCTGGCATAGCTGAGTACATAGAAGGGAAAATAGAAAGAAAAACAAAAACACAAAAACCTCTTTATTTGAGTGTATGTCCTCCACACAATCCGTCCATATTCTCAGCCTGATTTGCAGAGGTCTCCCTTAACATTTCCCAAACTAATGTGATTTGCCATTTCCCCCCAAAGAACAATCCAGTAAGACCCCCCTTCCTGTTAAAATATTTCCTGATAGCCTCCTCAGAATTAAACTTTGGGGGTAAAATTCCACTTTTAAATGGAGACTTGCTCCCCTCGTGACCTAATTGAAATGCCAGGATCATACCAAGTCTTCAATTCCATTAAATAAAGCCATATAAAAGCTGCCCCTGCAAACAGCACTTTCCTGATTTCCTCAAGCTGGACTGCAATAAGTATTCCTAATTGTGCTTGTTAAAAAGTGGATTTATGAATCCCAATTAGGCTGCTTGCACTTACTCGGCAGCAGTCTTCATTCCACCAAACCATCCTTCTTCCTGAGATGAAATTATTTTTTGGTGGGTGACAGGATAATTACTAAAACATAAAAGGACCCACCCAGCACCAGAGCAGCAGCTTCAGCAATTCTGTTAGGAGGCCTCGAGGACAAGCAAGGGTTTGTGGCAAATTTAAACCCTTGCTGGGTTTCACCTGCTCCATACCTCAACCACATGGCACTGTTCTCGGCTCTTTCTCTTCGGGCCCAACTCCAACCTTTAGAGGCCTCCCTTTCCCCCTGCCCCTTACTGCCCAGGAGATCCCTAACTAGACTTGTGCTTTCCCTCTCAGAGCAAGCTCTTCTGTCCAGAATGGCCTTTTCTCATCCCTGCTGGGATAGATTGAATTCTGTACCCCAACATAGACATGTTCCTAATCTCAACCCGCATTCCCATGGGTGTAGACCCATTGTGGATAGGGCCTCTTGAAGATTCTACCTTTAGTTAAAGTGGGGCTCTACTGGAGGAGTGGGTTGTAACCATATAACTAGAGGACTCATACAGAGAAGAAACTAGAAACCCGAAGTCAGGGAAGGCCACATAGGAGAAGACAGAATTCAGTAGAAACCGGAAGAGCAAACACAAGGAGAGAGAGATCCTGGGTGACAGGAGGCAGAGGTGCAAGCCACGGAACCCTGAGGACTGCAGCAAACCAGAGCCAGAACGCTCCAGACTCAGGGAGAAAGCAATGCCTTGCCAACACCTTGATTCTGGGCTTGTAGCCTCTGGAAACATGAGCCAATAAATGCTTATTTAAACAACCCCTTGTGCAGTATTTGTCACAGGGCACAGTTCAAACAGTGTGGCTCCTCCTCCAAGAAGTCTTCCATCCTTGACTTCTAGCCGGATACAGCCACATACCATCAGACACCCACAGCCGCTCACACCAACTGCTGTTCAAGCATTTCCACATCCGTCTGATTCCTCAATTTTGGGGGGCCTCCCACATCGGGCTGTGCATTTCCTGGGGCCCAGGACTGGGTCTCATGTGTCTTGGAATCCCCAGTGCCTGGAATGTGGTAGGCTCACTCACTCACTCACTCATTCATTCTTTCCATCAGCAAACTTGCTGGAACCCAGTTTAAAAATGAGCAAAGGATCTGAACCGACATTTCTCCAAAGAAGACATACAACTGACCAGAAAGCACATGAAAAGATACTCAACATCATTAGTCATCAGGGAATTGCAAATCAAAGCCACAATAAGATATCCCTTCACACCCACAGGATGATTAGAATAAAAAAGACAGATAATAAATAATAAGTGCTGGAAAGGATGTGGAGGAATTGGATTCTTTATACACTGCTAGTGGGACTGTAAAATTGGAAAATAGTCTGGCAGTTCCTCATCAGCTTAAATGTAGAGTAACCATCTGACCAAACAATTCCAATCCTGGGTATGAAAACATAGGTCCCCACAAAATTGTACATGAATGTTTATAGCGGCATTATTCATAACAGCCAGAAAGTTGAAAAAAATCCAAATGTACATTAATGGATGAATGGATAAACAAAATGTGGCATATATTCACACAGTGGAATATTATTCCGCAATTAAGAATGAAACGAGCAACAAAAGAAAAAATAGATAAATAGGACCTCATCAAAATTAAAAACTTTTGTGCATCAAAGGACTTTATTATGAAAGTAAAGACAACCTACAGAATGGAAGAAAATATTTGGAAACCACACATCTGATAAGGGTTTAATATCCAGAATATATAAAGAAATCTCACATCTCAAGAGCAGAAAGATAAACAACCCAATTTAAAAATGAACAAAAGACTTGAATAGACATTTCTCCAAAGGAGATATATGAATAGTCAAAAAGCGCATGAAAAGATGCTCAACATCATTATTCATTAGGGGAATGCAAATCAAAACCACAACGAGATACCATTTCACACCCACTAGAATGGCTACTCTTAAAAAGCAGAAAAGAGAGAGGATGTGGAGAAATAGGGACACTTGCTCATTGCTGGTGGGAATGTAAAACGGTGTAGCTGCTGTGGAAGATAGTTTGGCAGTTCTCCTGAAAGTAAAGAATAGAACTACCATATGATCCAGTAATCCCACTTCTTCATGTACAGTTATCCCTTCCACATCGTGGGGCTTAGGGGAACAGCACCCCCCCACGATCTGGAAAATCCGCATAAAATTTTTGACCCTCCCTTCATACAAGAGAAGAAGTCTGAATGTTTTTCTTTTCCTTTTTCTTTTATAGGGTGTTTACAGCATATTATTGGTATCAAAAGATAAAATATGTTGATGTTGTACAATACTATACATATATTTTATGCATTTCTGAGTTTCTAAACTTTTTCTGTGTGGTCTGCTGGCCTTGGCACATCATCTGCAGCTTCCTTAAACTCCCCAAAACTTTCTATTTAATTTCTTATGCCAACCCACATTATATCGAAACTGTAATGGGGAAAGTTGTGATGTGGAAGGGATAACTGCATACCCAAAAGAATTGAAGGCAGGGACTCAAACAGATATTTGCACACTGATGTTCACAGTGGTATTGTTCACAATTGCCAAAAGGCGGAAGCAACTCAAGTGTCCATCAGCTGATGGACGGATAAACAAAATGTGGTACATACATAGAATGGAAGATTGTTCAGCCATTAAAATGAATGAAGTTCCAATACATGAGACAACATGGATGAACTTTGAAGATATCATGTTGAATGAAATCAGCCAGACACAAAAGGACAAATATTGTATGATCCCCCTGATATGAAGTAAATAGAATAAACAAATTCCTAAAGTCAGAAACTAGAATATAGGTTACCAGGGGCTGAGGTGGAAGTGGGAAATGGAAAGTAAGTACTTAAATTGCACAGTTTCTATTTGGGGTGATGGCAATGTTTTGGTTATGGATAGGGGTGATAGTAGCACAACCTTGTGAACATAATTAACAGCACTGAACTATATATTTGAATGTAGTTAAAAGGGATAATTTTAGGTTGTATATATGTTACTAGAATAAAACTTTCTAAAAAATATAGGACTGTACAACACGAATAGAAGACCCTGATGTAAACCACAGTACAGCTATAATAATATTCTTTCATGAATGGTAAAAAATGTACCCATACTAAGACAAAGTGTTAAAAATGGGGGAGGAGAGTGGGAATATGAGAACTCTGTATTTTCTGCATGATTTTTTTTGTAAACCTAAAACTTCTCTAATAAAAAGAGAAGAAGGAAGCGGGGGTAGGAGGAGGAGGAGGAGGAAGTACTGACTCATGCCACAACATAGATGAACCTTGGAAACATTATGTTAAGTGAAAGAAGCCAGATACAAAAGACCACATCCTTCATGATTCTATTTATATGAAATGTCCAGAACTGGCAAATCTATGGAGACAGAAAGTAGATGAGTGGTTGGCAGGGCTGCGGGAAGGGGGAAATGGGTACGGGGTTTCTTATGGGGTGATGAAAATCTTCTAAAATGGATTTGCTGATGGTTGCACAATTCTCTGATATACTAAAAACCATTGATCTGTACACTTCACATAGGTGAATTGTATGGCATGTGAATTATATCTCAATAAAGCTATTACCAAAAAAATTTTTTAATTAAAAAAACCACAGTTGGGAATCTACTATATGGGGGGTGGGGCACAAGGACCGAGCTGGGCGGCCCCTGGACACCCTCTACCCAGGGTGGGCATCCTTCTTCCACCACCACAACCTCCCTTGCCTTGTCAGCACCCTGCGGGGCCAGGAGAGGCCTAGTGACACTTTTTAAAATCAGTCTGCATGGGGAAAATTAAAGCAATGACTGGACAGCTTGCTATATCGAGATATGATACAGTGTAGCAGTTATGACCATACAATCTAGAACTAGACCACTCTACCTGTTACCAGCTGTATGATCCTAGGCAAGTTACTTTACCTCTCTGAGCCTCAGTTTCCTCATCTAAAAAATGGGGATAATAACATTATCTACCCCATAGGGCTATTAAATGGATAAAATATATGCATATACATTCATATGCCTGTCATTATATAAGTGTATACAAGGATTAGCTGTAATAGTTCCCTAGAGAGGGCAGTGAATGTTATTAATTGGTTTAATACTGGGTAAGTCTTACAAAATTCATATTCATTTCAATCAACACTCCCAAGTAACCATTTCTCCTTTTTGCACAGTTCTTCCCTCAAAGCCCTATCTCCCTCAGCTGGAGCTGGGGAAGGGTCTTTGCTCATCTGAGTGCTAGAGAATGTGGGTACAAGTACATGCACGGCAGGTGGTATGACCATCCTCGGCACCCAGGACAAGAAGGCGGGTGTGTGGCAGGGAGAGGCCTGGGCCAGGTGGGGCAGCCAGCCAGGAGGGTCTGAGACCACCATCTGCTCTCCCGGCCGAGGTGAGTGGCCTGGCATGGATTTGCACTTGGTTGCAGCCCAGCACCTCTCCAGAGTGCCCATTAGGGAGCAGTGCCAAGGCCTAGCCTGCAGGAGCCATTTGCCAGCATAGGGGAGAGATAAGCAGCCCAGCCCCAAGGAGAAGCCTCTTTGGCAGGCTTGCCCGCAGGCCAACACTCTCTCCCTAGAAAGGTGATGACCAAGGGAGCTGTTCAGTTGGTAACATGGCTTTTATGAGCCCCAGTGCTCAGTGGGTGACAGCCACCCTGCACCCACCAGGCTGTTCTACCAGATTTGGATAATTATATGCTCCTTTGGCAGTGGGGACCAATGGGCTTGACTGGTCTGGCACACATACACTCACACACACAGGCATGCCTTTACAAGCACACACATACAGTCACACATATATTCAATCACGCACACATGCATATAAACAGCTACATATATATATAGACAGATGTGCCCACACACTCATACACATGTGTACTTGTACCAGCCATGCATGTATGTTCTCATACAAGCTTATATATTCACACATGCACACACAGGAGTACACACATGTACCCAGAGGCAGCTGTCAGCCCTCTGGGGCTCCAGGCTTTGCTGAGAGTACAGGTTGCAAGGGGCCAGCAGTTAAGATAGAAGATTGTTTTCCCATTTGCTGGGCTCCTTTCCTCCATCAGAAAATTATTATCTGGGCAGGAGTCCTGCAGAGCGGGTCTAAGACTAGAAAGCACACCCAGGTCCATGAAGACTTCTGCAAAACCCCCATTCTGGATCAAGGGGCTATTCACAGTTTATGGGAGGATGAGGAGAGGAATGTCGATGGAAGTGGGGACACCCTTTTTTAGGTCAATAGAAAATATGCTGGGGTTTTAC
>PVKY010013773.1:0-10870 GCA_004027775.1 Bradypus variegatus | reverse complement strand
AGCTTACAATCTAGGGACCATTGCAATAATCATTTCCCTGTTAGGCTGTGCTCTAAGATTTAATTCTGAGTTTACTCATTGTAGTTAGTCCATATTGGTGAGGCATTATAGTATTTGCCTTGGTTTCTGGCGTACTTAACGTGCCGTCTACAGGATCCATTCACTTCACTGTGTGTCTCACAGCTTCACTCCTTCTCATAGTTGCTCAGTACTCCATTGTATGCGTAGACCTTGGTTCACTATTCTGTTCCTCAGTCAGTGTACCCTTAGGCCACCTCCATCCATTGCAAATCATGAATATCACCTCTGTAAACACCAGTGTGCAAATGTCCCTTCATGTCTCTGCTCTCCGATCTTCCAAATACATACCCCATAATGAGATTGTAGGACCTTATGGCCCCACCTACTTAGCTTCTTGTGGAGCTGCCACAGTAACCTCCAGAAAAGCAACACCATTCTGCCTCCTCATCAACGGTAAATAGGTACATCCCTCTCTCCATGTTTTCTCATGAATTCACTTTTGAAAATATTGTTTTATGATGCTGGTGGGAAATTGAGGTGGAGATGTTGAGAGATCATTTGTAAATAGGAGTCTGGAGTTCAGGAAAGAGGTTAGGACTAGAAATAAAAATTTCGGTTTTATTTTACCATAGTTGTAGTTAAAACCATGAGAGAATGAACTTTGTCAAATAGAATTAGAAGAGAAGGGTAAAGCTAGAACCTTAGGGAATGCCAGTATTTAAGAAATGGGCAATAGTATTGGATCCAGTGAAAGAAAGAGAAGTAGCCAGAGAACAGAGAGAAATTTGTGGTGTCAAAGATACCAAAGAAGTCGAGAATTTCAAGACAAAGAAGTGTCAGCAGTGTTTTAAGTCATAGAGAGGTCAAAGTAAATTAAGCACTGAAGGTGTCCACTGTAGTTAACAGTTAGGAAGTCATTGGAGACCGTGATTAGAATTGTTTTAGTTGAGATGGAAGGTGTACTGTAATGGATTGAAATGAAAAGGTAGAGGTGCCTGATGTAGAAGAACAGATGTCATTTTTTCAAAGGTGCTTGACCTAAAGGTCTAGGAAGTGTAAGTAAGTAAGGCTTTATGGATGAAACTGGAAGTTTATAAAAGGAATAAAAAGTTTAGGTGAGACTGAAACACAGGTGCAAGTTGAGGGAGGTGTTAGAGTACATTTTCTAGGGTAGGACCTGGTTGTGTCTAATGGATAGAGTTGCTGAAATAACATGCCATTAGGATTGAGGAAATCACAGAAGCATGTGGCTGGTATATTACAGGGATTGTCAAAACACGGACTTAGTTTTCCGAGATTATGTCAGGCATGGGGGATGAATAAGAAAACCTGTTAATATCCATTTGTGCTAATTTACTCTTATAGAGGCACTGCTAGCAAATACTGTTAATATGGACCATTATTTTCTAACTCTGATCATTGTTGGAAATTTGCCAGCTGACTTTGGGACGCAGTTCTGCTGCTGTGCAAGAAGTGCAGATATCATTCTTTAGTTTTGTTCATGTACTGTCTCTGCCTATCAAAAGATACAGCTGCAAATTTGAAATATCACTTACTGATCACAATAGCAGGCAAGGGGCTCTTGAGTTCTAAAGGTAGGAGAATTGTAAAAAGAAGTGTTTTTAACCTAAATACTTAGAACATAGCCTTATTCCTACTGAGAATTTATCAGTTACTTTTCTGAAACATGTTTGAGTTTAAAAGATTTCTCTCTCTCTTGTGCACACTTTTTCTTTTCTTTCTCTCTCTTTCTTTTTTTTTGGGGGGGTGGGGGAAGAGAAGAAGAGAGTAAAAAGGAGATCAATAGGAAAATAAGGTTCCTTTATGGATTTACTTAACCAGACTCCCAACAGTATATGTATCTAAGTTATTAAGACTGACTCTGGTTTGTGTATCTGATTAGGATTTTTTAATTAGTGTATTTAAATAGTATTCCTTGAAAGACAAGGGACTAAAGCCATAAGAGCTAAATTCCCATTCGATTTTGAAAAAATCTTAACATTCCATTTTATGGACTGCTTATCTAAAATTATAAAAATTGCTATATTAATGATGTAAAAAATTCATTCTATGTTTAAAAATGAAAGCAAGTTACAAAGAGGGTACCATCCATTTTTGTTTAAGATATATGGTTGTGTATGGAAAAAGTCTAGAATAGTTTACATTGATATCTGGTTATGTCTGGGATAGAATTTTCGGTGAGAATTTTCTTTTTATTTATCTGTATCTTGTACTCTGAGCAGGTATTTCTGTGTAATGATATAAATTAACTTTTAAAAACAAATTCTTTTTTAATGGAATTGTATTACTCTCTAGGTATATGGCGCTGCCATCCAATTTTATGAACCTTATTCTCGGGAACTTCTAACAGAGAAGCAACTTATGCAGCTTGGCCTGTTGACACCTGTGGAGAGAAAAATTGTCTCTAAATCCATCAATTCAAACAAATGCATTTGTTTACTTTCACACTGGCCTTTTTTTGAAGCTTTTAGAAAATTTCTTATGTTTATCTACAAACTGTCTGTGTCTGGACCACATCCTCTTCCCATTGAAAAGTATGTATAATGATTAGAGAGCTGTCTGGTAGAGAAACTGGTTGTATAAATAGACATTTCACTCTTTACCTAACTGTTGTCTCTGGCAGCAAAGTTGGGAGGGAAGGAGAGCCACAGTCACTCTACTTTTTACTTGCTCCATTCTTCACCCAGGTCATTCATTGACTGGTAGCTTAAAATTGAGTGTTGATGTAGATGCTCAGATAATGAACTTTTGAGAATTCACCTGAGGGAAGAACTCATATACATTGTATTGCATGTGTTCCTCTTCCTACTCATGCTCGAATACCCAAGAGAAAAACAACCGTTGATACACAACACACACTATACAAATGGCCGTTCCATGTTCTAATTCTAAAAACATTCTTAAGCTGATGTAGAAATTAAAAAGAGTAAGTTAATTTTCATTAAGAAGTGAGGTTTTGGTTTTAGCATTGACAGAATCTACATTTTTCCCTTTGATTTGTAATTTCCTTTGTAATAGAAATTTTGTGTAAGCCAGTAAAATATGTGTGAAGCCACTCTGTCTTTTATAAACCACATCTTTTTTTATTTCTAGTGGCACATTGACTCTTGCTTATTATGGTATATAATGTGGGTACTCTGCTAACAAACCAAGAGGTGTCAAGAACTTTGTGGAAATGTGTTTTTTAGTGTCTTTAATCATAAATTTTTCTTCCAACATAAAAATTTTCTTATTGTGGCAGCTTGTCAGTGAAAACATACAAGTTTAATGGATAAGATGGGGATAATTATCTGAAGGATTTAAATTAATGTTGCTCAGAAATCAACTTTAAAAATAGAAAAAAGTACTGTACATAAACTCACCACAGTTTGGAATAGAAATGTAGTTTCATTTGAATTTCCTCTAAAATACCAATTTAATGAGTTCCTATTTCTTGGTTTAACTTTCAGCTATCAGATTTACTTTAAAATTTTTGAAATAAAATTTAATGTTAGTGACAAGTTAGCAACCTTTTGAAAAATTTAGGTTCAGTGACTATTTTGTGAAAGTAATATCCATGTATGCAATCAGTTTTGTTCTTAGTTGAATTAATACCTTATATTTTAATGACTCCTAAGAGCTCAAAACTTTGGCGATAATTAAGAAGCACTATTTATAAGTGGAGGAATAGAGAGGGTAAATGGTTTCCCAGAAGTAATAGTAGTAAATCTGGGATGAAATTCTGTATTAGTATTAATTCATTATATCAGAGTTAGTTGCTCCTAGAACTGGCACTGATGACCAGGGCCATAAAAATCAGCTTCTTTCATGAAAACTATATTCATGCTATTTTTTTTTTCCTGGAGACAATATGGGATATTAATATAGACTTTAACTCATAAAATTTATCATACATTTTAGAAATTTAGTGGACCTGGGTACATGTATTTGCACTAAGTAAATTTATTTAGTTAATATAAGTTTTGGTTAAATGGTTTTGTCAGACGTGGAAAGATATGGTGATTCTTAAGATTTGTTACTGTCTATGGAGCGTTTTAGAAGAATATTGAAAGAGGACCTATTTGCTCTGTTAAAAATCCATATGAAATTAAGATTATGATCTTTATTTCACAATTTTTCCAGGCACATTTCACATTTTATGCAAAATATCCCTTTTCCTTCACCACAAAGACCAAGAATCCTTGTACAGGTAGGTAATAATATAAGAGTTTATTTGGGGGGAGCTCTGCCTATGTTTATTCAAATCATTGCAAGGTAGATTCTGTAGTCCTTTGGGTTGGAAGTGGAGTATTACGCATTCCTAAAGTCCTTGAAGTTCCTCTATTTTATTTCTTTACTGAACATCCTTTTCTACTCTTTTTTTGATCCTGGGTGTTCAAAAACTGAAATAATTATAATCCTTGGTTTATGACATTACCATCATTGGCCATGCATGACCTTTATGTAGCTAATTTTAGTAGCATAAATCTTAGAAGTATGTTACAGGCATGTTTGTAATATCAGAGCAACTAAAATATTAAATATGAAATGAGCTGTGGTTGAGGGGGAAGTGAAATGGTCTATGATAATGTTTCTGAAACTATCTTTGCTAAAATAACCAGTTTTTTATTTCCAATCAGTGACAGACCTATACAGGTACATAGCTTGTACCATATGCAGTTTACCATGTGAGTTCAGTATAGACAAGAACAGGTGTCTACCCTGCCCAAAGACATGAGTCCACTGATAATTGCTTGTGACCCACTTATATACTATGTCTTCATGGACCAGTAATAGCTTGCAGACTGGCACGGGCCATTGAGGAGAAATGGTCTATGGAGACACGGTATTTAAAATTTTTTTCTAAGATGTTACCAAAATGTATGCTTTGATATGGTACATCAAATATTGCTGGTCTTCAATGTACTTCAGTTCAGCAAATACTAGTGTATATCCAGCATCTACCAAATGCTTTCCAGTCTGTCAGCTAAATATATGAGACTTAAAAGTGGTAATTCCACAATTTAAAAATAATTATATTTTCTTTCCTTTAGAAAAAATTTTATTTTTGTGTGTGTGTATATATATATTTATATATTCCCATTTTAACCATTTGAAGTGTACATTTCAGTGGTATTAATTACATGTTACCACCACCATCCTTTACCAAAACTTTTTCATCACCTAAAACAGGATCTCTACCCGTTATGCATTAAATCCCCATTCCTTCTTTCCCATCCCCTGGAACCTTGCTAATTTTTGCCTCTATGAATTTGCTTATTCTAGATATTTCTTATAAATGGAATAATACAATATTTGACCTTTTGTGTCTGGTTTATTGTATAAGCATAATAAAATAACTGTATTTTAACCAGTTAATTGAATCAAAATTATTTGAATTAGCCATTATTTAAAAAGAAGAACTAACACAACACCTCGGGAGATCCAAAATGGTGGATTAGGAGAGACAGAGGAAAATTCTCTTCCATGAAAAACACTAGATAAAAGACAGAAAGTGCTCCAAAATACTGGTTCCCGGGTCTCACCACCTGGGCAAGGACTTATATTTCCATACTGATTGAGCAATTGGAGAAGCAAAGAGCCTAAGTTCAGAATCATGTAAGTCTTTGATCCGGAGAGCTGCCTGGAAAGGTAGCCGGACTCGCGCTGCAGTTGGAGCTGGGTCAGAGTGGGACCCGGGCAGTGGCCAGGGAGATGGCAGCAGGAGCTGAGGTTGAGCGCAGCGGGGAGTGCCTTCCACAACCCAGGCACACGCCTCGGTAACTGGTGTGGGTGATAGCCCTTTTGCACACCCACAACTGAAGGCCCCTGAGGTAGAGACAAGCCGCTGCAGCAAGTGGACAATTATGGAAGTGGGTTATTTTCCACACCCCACGCAACCATCTTTGAAGTGGTCTGGGAACAACCCCTTCACAGCGCTGCAGGTGAAAGCCTCCTCAAAAAGCCTGTGGAGTACATAGACGAGAGGTGGGGGAGCTATGTGGAAGTGACAAGAGCTCCACACAAAGCCCAAGGACTTGAGGGTCCACAGCAGAGAGGGATTGAAGGGAGTCTGAGCTGAAGGGGAGGATGCCTGTCGCAGCCCCAGGGTATCACAGCTGCAACTCCTGGAATGGCTGGGAGTACTGGGTCTTAAAGCCCCTCATCCCTGCCAAACTGCATAGGGCACAACTCCCACCCATAGGACTGGCAGTCCCCATTGCACATGGAAAGTTGGTGCACTGATTAGACATCCACACGGTTTGGACCCCCATTTGCTGTATAAATGAAGTTGGGGAGATCTGGATTGAAGATAAGAGGTGGCTCCAGAGCGCCATCTGCTCATAGGTCAGGAAAAGTGCACTACATCAAGCTGTAGCTCTGTCAAATTATAGATAATTGTTTAAATAATCCTGCATACTGTAAAAGAACCCTATGAAGATAAGCAAATGCCAAGAGGCCAAAAACAACAGGAAATTACAAAGCATATGAAGAAACCAGATGATATGGATAACCCAAACACCCAAATTAAAAAATCAGAGGAGGTACAGAACTTGGAGAAATTAATCAAAGAAGTAATCACAAAAAGCAATATCATAGCTCAGGAAATAAAGGATATCAAGAAGAAAGAGCATAA
Source organism: Bradypus variegatus (assembly GCA_004027775.1). Taxonomy (NCBI): domain Eukaryota; kingdom Metazoa; phylum Chordata; class Mammalia; order Pilosa; family Bradypodidae; genus Bradypus; species Bradypus variegatus. The sequence goes on along the minus strand of PVKY010013773.1, from coordinate 4,212 downwards.
AGAAGAATTTGCAAGAGTAAATAAAAAAATAGGCAATCTTATGGAAATAAAGTGTTGATAAATTAAAGAGATTCTGGATACACACAGTTCTAGATTAGAGGAAGCTGAGGGAAGAATACGTGGGCTTCAAGAGTGCAGATTGGAAAGTACAAGTACAAAAGAAAGAATGGAGAAAAAAATAAAAAAATTTAAAATAGATCTCAGGGATATGATGGACAACGTGAACCGCAGAAATATAAGAATCATTGGTGTTCCAGAAGGGGAAGAGAAGGATAAAGATCTAGGAAGAGTATTCAAAGACGTTGTTGGAGAAAACTTCCCAACCCTTGTAAATAACATAAATATGCAAATCATAGGTGCCCGATGAGTTTCAAACAGAGTAAATCCAAATAAAACCACTCCCAAGAGACATTCTGATCAGATTGTCAAATGCTGAAGAGAAGGAGGAAGTTCTGAAAGCAGCAAGAGTGAAGCAATTCACCACATGCAACGGAAATAACACGAAACGAAGTAGTGACTACTCGGCATCCACCATGGAGGTGAGAAGGCAATGGTATGACGTATTTAAAATTCCGAAAGAGAAAAATTGCCAACCAAGAATTCTTCATCAGCAGAACTCCCCAGATTCAAGGGAGAGCTTAAAATCTTCACAGACCAAATAAATGCTGAGAGAATTTGCTAACAAGAGACCTGCCCTTCAAGAAATACTAAACGGAGCCCTACCAGCTGAGAAAAAAAGAGAAGTATGGAGAAGGGCACAGAACTGAAGAGTTTTAGTAAGAATACGTTAAAGGAAATAGAGGGGGAATATATATCTGACAAATAAAAACCAAAGGACATGCTGGATTCAAGAACTGCCTTCACAGTAATAATTGCATGTGAATGGATTAAACTGCCCAATTAAAATATACCGATTGCAGAATGGATTAAAAAATATGAAGCATCAATATATTGCTTACACAAGACTCATCTTAGACCCAGAGACACAAAGAAATTGAAAATGAAAGGATGGAAAACTATTCCATGTAAGCTATAGCCAAAAGAAAGCAGGAATAGCATGTTAATCTCAAATAAAATAGACTTTAAATGTAAGGATGTTGTAAGAGACAAAGAAGGACACTATATACTAGTAAAAGGGACAATTCAACAAGAAGAAATAACGATCATAAATGTCTATGCACCCAATCAAGGTGCCCCAAAGTACATGAGACAAACATTGGCAAAACTGAAGGAAGCAATAGATGTTTCCACAGTAATTGTGGGAGACTTAAATACATCACTGTCTCCTATAGATAGGTAAACCAGAAAGAGGAACAATAAGGAAATTGAAAAACTAAACAATGTGATAAATGATTTTTACTTAACAGACATATATAGAGCATTACACCCCATATCACCAGGATACACATTCTTCTCTAGTGCCCATGGAGCTTTCTCCAGAACAGATCATATGTTGAGCCACAAACAAGCCTCAATAAATTTAAAAAGATTGAAATTATTCAAAGGACATTCTGTGATCACAGCGGAATACAGCTGGAAGTCAATAATCATCAAAGATTTAGAACATTCACAAATATCCGGAGGTTAAACAACACATTCCTAAACAGACAGTGGGTTAAAGAAGAAATAGCAAGAAAAATTACTGCATATCTAGAGATGAATGAAAAAAAGAGCATAACATATCAAAACTTATGGAATGCAGCGAAGGTGGTCTTAAGGGGAAATTTGTAGCTGTAAATACATACGTTAAAAAGGAAGATAGCTAAAGTCAAGGAACTAATGGAACAACTGAAGAAACTAGAGAATGAACAGCAAACTAATCCTAAACCAAGCGGAAGAAAAGAAATAACAAGGATTATTGCAGAAATAAATGAAAGAGGAAAAAAAAAAAACAATGGAATAAATAGAACCAGAAGTTGTTTCTTTCACAAGATCAAAAAGATTGACAAGCCCTTGCCTAGACTGACTAAATCAAAAAGAGAAATGACCCAGATAAACAAAATAATAAATGAGAGAGGCAACATTACTGGGGATCCTGAAGAAATTTAAAAAATCATAAGAGGATACTATGAACAACCATACACTAACAAACAAGGTAATGTAGAGGAAATGGACAATTTCTAGGAAGCATGAACAACCTAGACTGTCCAGAGAAGAAATAGAAGACCTCAACAAACCAATCATGAGCCAAGAGATCCAGTCAGTCATGAAAAAACTTCCCACAAATAAATGTCCAAGGCCAGATCGCTTCACAGGAGAATTCTACCACACTTTCTAAAAAGCACTGACACCAGTCTTTCTTAAACTGTTTCAAAAAATTGAAGAAAATGAAACACTACCTAACTTTTATTAAGCTAATTTCACTCATATCAAAACCAAGTAAAGATGCTACAAGAAAGGAAAAGTACAGGCCAATCTCCCTAATGAATATATATGCAGAAATTCTCAACAAAATACTTGCAAATCAAATCCAAAGACAGATTAAAAAATCATACACCATGACCAGGTGGGGTTCATTCCAGGCATGCAAGGATGGTTCAACATAAAATCAATCAATGTAAGACAACACATTAACAAACCAAAAGGGAAAAATAAAAATTGATCATCTCAATACACGCAGAAAAGGCATTTGACAAATCCAGCATTCTTTTTTTGAAAAAAACAAAAACAAAAACACTTCAAAAGATAGGAATTGAAGGAAACTTCCTCAATATGATAAAAGGCATGTATGAAAAATGCACAGCCAGCATAGTACTCAATGGCGAGAGACTGAAAGCCTTCCCTCTAAGATCAGGAATGAGATAAGGATGCTTGCTGTCAATTTGACAAAACAAAATAAAAGGCATACAAATTGGAAAGGAAGAAGTAAAACTGCCATTATTTGCAGATGATATGGTCTTATATTTGGAAAATCCCAAGAAATCCACGACACAGCTACTTGAGCTAATAAATTCAACAAAGTGGCGGGATATAAGATTCATCCACATAAGTCAGTAATGTTCCTATACACTAGGAATGATCTAACTGAAGAGACACTCAAGAAAAAGATTCCATCTTCAATAAAAAAATCAAATACCTAGGAATAAACTTAACCAAAGATGTAAAAGACCTATACATAGAAAATTACATAACTTTACTAAAAGAAATAGAAGAGGACCTAAAATATGGAAAAATATTCTGTGTTCATGGACAGGAAGGCTAAATGTCATTAAGATAGCAATTCTACCCAAACTGATTTACAGATTCAATGCAATTCCAATCAAAATCCCAGCAACCTACTTTTCAGACTTGTAAAAACTAGTTATCACATTTATTTCGAAGGGAAAGATGCCTCGAATTGCTAAAAACATTCTAAAAAGAAAACAAAGCAGGAGGACTTATACTTCCTGACTTTGAAGCTTGCTGTAAAGCCACAGTAGTCAAAACAGCATGGTACTGGAAGAAAGATAGATATATTGATCAATGAAATTGAATTCAGAATTCAGAGATAGACCCCCCAGATCTACAGTCGACTGATCTTTGATAAGGCCCCCAAAACCACTGATCTGGGACATAACAGTCTCTTCAACAAATGGGGCTGGGAGAACTGGATATCCATATCCAAAAGAGTGAAGGAGGACCCCTACCTCACACCTTATACAAAAAATTAACTCAAAGTGGTTTAAAGACCTCAGTATAAGAGACAGCATCATAAAATTCCTAGAAGATAGTCTAGTGAATCATCTTCTGGACTGTGTATTAGGAGCTCACTTCTTAGACCTTACACCAAAAGCAAAAACAACGAAAGGAAAAATAGATCAATAGCAACTTCTCAGAATCAAAAGTTTCTACATCTCAAAGGAATTTGTCAAAAAGAAGAGGCCGCCAACTCAGTCGGAAAAAATGTTTGGAAACCATGTATCTGACGAAAGACTGGTATCTTGCATGTTTAAAGAAATCCTACGACTCAACAACAATAGTACAGATAGCCCAATCATAAAATGGGCAAAACATATGAAAAGACATTTCACTGAAGAGGAAATACAAATGACTAAAATATACATGAAATATGTTTGTCTTCACTAGCTATTGGGGGAGATGTGAATTAAGACCACAATGAGACATCATCTCACACCAATTCAAATGGCTGCCATTAAACAAACAAGAAACTACAAATGCTGGAGAGGATGTGGAGAAATTGAAACTCTTATTCATTGTTGGTGGGACTGTATA